>CAUDMG010002664.1:0-52994 GCA_958450375.1 Homarus gammarus | reverse complement strand
ACTCTGGAACACTAGGTTGAGACGATGATAATTTAATTTTGGAATAATACTTGGGAGTGACTGAGGTGTACCTTGGAGTGTCAGAGGTGTACTTGGGAGTGTCAGAGGTGTATCTTGGAGTGTGAGATGTGTACCTGGGAGTGTCGGAGGTGTTCATGGGAGTGTCGGAGGTGTACCTGGCAGTGTCAGAGGTGTACCTGGGAGTGTCAGAGGTGTACCAGGGAATGTCAGAGGTGTACCTGGGAGTGTCAAAGGTGTACCTGGGAGTGTCAGAGGTGTACCTGGGAGTGTCGGAGGTGTACCTGGGAGTGTCACAGGAGTACCTGGGAGTGTCAGAGGTGTACCTGGGAGTGTCAGAGGTGTACCTGGGAGTGTCAGAGGTGTACCTGGGAGTGTCAGAGGTGTACCTGGGAGTGTCGGAGGTGTACCTGGGAGTGTGAGAAGTGTACCTGGGAGTGTCGGAGGTGTACCTGGGAGTGTCAGAGGTGTACCTAGGAGTGTCAGAGGTGTACCTGGGAGTGTCAGAGGTGTACCTGGGAGTGTCGGAGGTGTACCTGGGAGTGTCTGAGGTGTACCTGGGAGTGTCAGAGGTGTACCTGGGAGTGTCAGAGGTGTACCTGGGAGTGTCGAGGTGTACCTGGGAGTGTCAGAGGTGTACCTAGGAGTGTCAGAGGTGTACCTGGGAGTGTCAGAGGTGCTACTGGGAGTATCGGAGGTGTACCTGGGAGTGTCTGAGGTGCATTTGGGAGTGTCAGTGGTGTACCTGGGAGTGTCAGGGGTGTACCAGGGAGTGTCAGTGGAGTACCTGGGAGTGACAGAGGTGTTATATAGAAAGACAGAGGTGTACCTGGGAGTGTCAGAGGTGTACATGGGAGTGTCGGAGGTGTACCTGGGAGTGTCAGAAGTGTACCTGTGAGTGTCGGAGGTGTACCAGGGAGAATCACAGGTGTACCTAGGAGTGTCAGTGGTGTACCTGGGAGTGTCAGAGGTGTACCTGGGAGTGTCAGAGGTTTACTTTGGAGTGTGAAAGATGAACCAGGCAGTGTCAGAGGAGTACCTGGGAGTATCAGCGGTGCACCTGGGAGTATCTGAGGTGTACCTGGGAGTGTCAGAGGTGTACCTGGGAGTATCAGAGGTGAACCTAGGAGCGTCAGATGTATACCAGGAAGTGTCTAGTGAGTAACTGAGAGTGTTAGAGGTGTAACTGGGAATGTCAGAGGTGAACCAGGAGTGTCAGTGGAGTACCTGGGAGACACAAAGGTGTACCTGGGAGTATCGGAGGTGTACCTGGGAGTATCAGAGGTGTACCTGGGAGTGTCAGAGGTGTACCTGGGAGTGTCGGAGGTGTACCTGGGAGTGTCAGAGGAGTACCTGGGAGTGTCAGAGATGTACCTGGGAGTGTCAGAGGTGTACCTGGGAGTGTCAGAGAAGTACCAGGGAGTGTCACAGGAGTACCTGGAGTGTGAGAGGTGTACCTGGGAGTGTCAGAGGTGTACCTAGGAGTGTCTGAGGTGTACCTGGGAGTGTCAGAGGTGCACCTTGGAGTGTCTGAGGTGTACCTGGGAGTGTCTGAGGTGTACCTGGCAGTGTCTGAGGTGTACCTGGCAGTGTCTGAGGTGTACCTGGCAGTGTCAGCGGTGTACCTGGGAGTGTCAGCGGTGTACCTGGGAGTGTTAGAGGTGTTTCAGGGAGTGACAGAGGAGTACCTATGGAGTGTCAGAGGTGTACCTGGGAGTGTCAGAGGTGTACCTGGGAGTATCGGAGGTGTACCTGGGAGTGTCAGAGGTGTACCTGGGAGTGTCAGAGGTGTACCTGGGAGTGTCAGAGATGTACCTGGGAGTGTCAGAGGTGTATCTGGGAGTGTTGGACGTGTTCCTGGGAGTGTCAGAGGTGTACCAGGGAATGTCAGTGGAGTACCTGGGAGTGTCAGAGGTGTATCTGGGAGTGTCAGAGGTGTACCTGGGAGTGTCAGAGGTGTACCTGGGAGTGTCGGAGGTGTACTTGCGAGTGTGAGAAGTGTACCTGGGAGTGTCTGGGGTGTACCTGGGAGTGTCTGGGGTGTACCTGGGAGTGTCTGAGGTGTACCTGGGAGTGTCAGAGGTGTACCTGGGAGTGTCAGGGGTGTAGCAGGGAGTGTCAGTGGAGTACCTGGCAGTGTCAGCGGTGTACCTGGGAGTGTCAGAGGTGTGCCTGGGAGTGTCTGAGGTGTACCTGGGAGTTTCTGAGGTGTACCTGGGAGTGTCTGAGGTGTACCTGGGAGAGATTGTGATATACCTAGGAGTGTCACAGGTGTACCTGGGAGAGAGAGAGGTGTACCTGGGAGTGTGAGAGGTGTACCTAGGAGTGTCTGAGGTGTACCTGGGAGTGTCAGAGGTGTACCTGGGAGTGTCAGAGGTGCACTTGGGAGTGTCAGAGGTGCACCTTGGAGTGTCTGAGGTGTACCTGGCAGTGTCTGAGGTGTACCTGGCAGTGTCTGAGGTGTACCTGGCAGTGTCAGCGGTGTACCTGGGAGTGTCAGAGGTGTACCTGGGAGTGTTAGAGGTGTATCAGGGAGTGATAGAGGAGTACCTAGGAGTGTCAGAGGTGTACCTGGGAGTATCGGAGATGTACCTGGGAGTGTCAGAGGTGTACCTGGGAGTGTCAGAGGTGTACCTGGGAGTGTCAGAGATGTACCTGGGAGTGTCAGAGGTGTATCTGGGAGTGTTGGACGTGTACCTGGGAGTGTCAGAGGTGTACCTGGGAGTGTCAGAGGTGTACCTGGGAGTGTCAGAGGTGTACCTGGGAGTGTCAGAGGTGTACCTGGGAGTGTCATAGGTGTACCTGGGAGTGTTGGAGGTGTACATGGAGTGTCAGAGGTGTACCTGGCAGTGTCAGTGGTGTACCTGGGAGTGTCAGAGGTGTACCAGGGAGTGTCTGAGGTGTACCTGGGAGTGTCAGAGGTGTACCAGGGAGTGTCAGAGGAATACCTAGGAGTGTCAGAGGTGTACCTGGGAGTGTCAGAGGTGTACCTAGGAGTATCGGAGGTTTACCTGGGAGTGTCGGAGTTGTACCTGGGAGTGTCGGAGGCGGACCTGGGAGTGTCAGAGGTGTACCTGGGAGTATCAGAATGTGTACCTGGGAGTGTCAGAGGTGTACCTGGGAATGTCAGAGGTATACCAGGGAGTGTCAGTGAAGTACCTGGGAGTCTCAAAGGTGTACCTGGGATTATCGGAGGTGTACCTGGGAATATCGGAGGTGTACCTGGGAGTGTCAGAGGTGTACCAGGGAGTGTCAGTGGAGTACCTGGGAGTCTCAAAGGTGTACCTGGGAGTATCAGAGGTGTACCTGGGAATATCGGAGGTGTACCTGGGAATATCGGAGGTGTACCTGGGAGTGTCAGAGGTGTACCTGGGAGTGTCAGAGGTGTACCAGGGAGTGTCAGAGGTGTACCTGGGAGTGTCGGAGGTGTACCTCGGAGTGTCACAGGAGTACCTGGGATTGCCAGAGATGTACCTGGCAGTGTTAGAGGTGTACCTGGGAGTGTCAGAGATGTACCAGGGAGTGTCAGAGGTGTACCTGGGAGTGTCAGAGGTGTACCTGGGAGTGTCGGAGGTGTACCTGGGAGTGTGAGAAGTGTACCTGGGAGTGTCGGAGGTGTACCTGGGAGTGTCGGAGGTGTACCTAGCAGTGTCAGCGGTGTACCTGGGAGTGTCAGAGGTGTACCAGGGAATGTCAGTGGAGTACCTGGGAGTGTCAAAGGTTGTACCTGGGAGTGTCAGAGGTGTACCTGGGAGTGTCAGAGGTGTACTTGTGAGAGTCACAGGAGTACCTGGGATTGTCAGAGGTGTACCTGGCAGTGTCAGAGGTGTACCTGGGAGTGTCAGAGGTGTACCTGGGAGTGTCAGAGGTGTACCTGAGAGTGTCGGAGGTGTACCTGGGAGTGTGAGAAGTGTACCTGGGAGTGTCGGAGGTGTACCTGGGAGTGTCGGAGGTGTACCTGGCAGTGTCAGCGGTGTACCTGGGAGTGTCGGAGGTGTACCTGGGAGTGTGAGAAGTGTACCTGGGAGTGTCTGGGGTGTACCTGGGAGTGTCTGATGTGTACCTGGGAGTGTCAGAGGTGTACCTGGGAGTGTCAGAGGTGTTCCTGGGAGTGTCGGTGGTGTACCTGGGAGTGTCAGAGGTGTACCTGAGAGTATGAGAGGAGTACCTGGGAGTGTCTGAGGTGAAATTGGGAGTGTGAGAGGTGTACCTGGGAGTGTCGGAGGTGTACCTGTGAGTATGGAAGGTGTACCTGGGAGTGTCAGAGGTAATCCAAGAAGTATCAGATGTGTACCTGGAAATGTCAGAAGTGTACAAGGGAGTGTGTAGGATGCAACTGGGAGTGTCAGAGGTGTACATGGAGATTCAGAGGTGTACCTGGGAGTGTCAGCAGAGAACCTGGGAGTGTCTGTGGATCGCCTGGGAGTGTCAGATGTGTAAATGGGAGTGTCTGAGGTGTACCTGGGAGTGTCTGAGGTGTACCTGGGAGTGTCGGAGGCGAACCTGGGAGTGTCAGAGGTGTACCTGGGAGTATCAGAGGTGTACCTGGGAGTGTCAGAGGTGTACCTGGGAATGTCAGAGGTATACCAGGGAGTGTCAGTGAAGTACCTGGGAGTCTCATAGGTGTAGCTGGGAGTATCGGAGGTGTTCCTGGGATTTTCGGAGGTGTACCTGGGTATTTCAGAGGTGTACTTGAGATTGTCAGAGGTGTACCTGGGAGTCTCAGAGGAAATCAAGGATATAACAGAGGTGTACCTGGGAGTATCAGAGGTGTACCAGGGAATGTCAGTGGAGTACCTGGGAGACTCAAAGGTGTACCTTGGAGTGTGGGAGGTGTACCTGGGAATATCGGAGGTGTACCTGGGAGTATCGAGGTGTACCTGGGAGTGTCAGAGGTGTACCTGGGAGTGTCGGAGGTGTACCTGGGAGTGTCAGAGGAGTACCTGGGAGTGTCAGAAGTGTACCTGGGAGTGTCTGAGGTGTACCTGGGAGTGTCTGAGGTGTACCTGGGAGTGTCAGGGGAGAACCAGGGAGTGAAAGAGGTGTACCTGGGAGTGTCAGAGGTGTACCTGGGAGTGTCAGAGGTTTACCTGTGAGTGTCAGAGAAGCTCCAAGGTGTGTCAGAGGAATACCTTGGAGTGTCAGAGGTGTACCTGTGAGTCTGAAAGGTGTACCTAGAAGTATCGGACGTTTACCTGGGAGTATCGGAGGTGTACCTGAGAGTGTCGGAGGTGTACCTGGGAGTGTCAGGGGAGAACCAGGGAGTGAAAGAGGTGTACCTGGGAGTGTCAGAGGTGTACCTAGGAGTATCGGAGGTTTACCTGGGAGTGTCGGAGTTGTACCTGGGAGTGTCGGAGGTGTACCTAGGAGTGTCGGAGGTGTACCTGGGAGTGTCAGAGGTGTACCTGGGTGTGTCAGATTAGTTCCATGGAGTGTGAGATTAGTAACATGGAGTTTGAAATAAGTTCCTGTGTGAGTCAGAGGTGTACCTGGGAGTGTCAGAGGTGTACCTTGGAGTGTCTGAGGTGTACCTGGGAGTGTCTGAGGTGTACCTGGCAGTGTCTGAGGTGTACCTGGCAGTGTCTGAGGTGTACCTGGCAGTGTCAGCGGTGTACCTGGGAGTGTCAGCGGTGTACCTGGGAGTGTTAGAGGTGTATCAGGAGTGACAGAGGAGTACCTATGGAGTGTCAGAGGTGTACCTGGGAGTGTCAGAGGTGTACCTGGGAGTATCGGAGGTGTACCTGGGAGTGTCAGAGGTGTACCTGGGAGTGTCGGAGGTGTACCTGGGAGTGTCAGAGGTGTACTTGGGAGTGTCAGAGGTGTACCTGGGAGTGTCAGCGGTGTACCTGGGAGTGTCAGAGGTGTGCCTGGGAGTGTCAGAGGTGCACTTGGGAGTGTCTGAGGTGCACCTTGGAGTGTCTGAGGTGTACCTGGGAGTGTCTGAGGTGTACCTGGCGGTGTCTGAGGATTGCCGCCACTCATTCTTATCGCCCCCCTGCCGCCGTTAATCGCCCGTAAGGCGATTGCCGCCACTCATTCTTATCGCCCCCCTGCCGCCGTTAATCGCCCGTAAGGCGATTGCCGCCACTCATTCTTATCGCCCCCCTGCCGCCGTTAATCGCCCGTAAGGCGATTGCCGCCACTCATTCTTATCGCCCCCCTGCCGCCGTTAATCGCCCGTAAGGCGATTGCCGCCACTCATTCTTATCGCCCCCCTGCCGCCGTTAATCGCCCGTAAGGCGATTGCCGCCACTCATTCTTATCGCCCCCCTGCCGCCGTTAATCGCCCGTAAGGCGATTGCCGCCACTCATTCTTATCGCCCCCTGCCGCCGTTAATCGCCCGTAAGGCGATTGCCGCCACTCATTCTTATCGCCCCCCTGCCGCCGTTAATCGCCCGTAAGGCGATTGCCGCCACTCATTCTTATCGCCCCCCTGCCGCCGTTAATCGCCCGTAAGGCGATTGCCGCCACTCATTCTTATCGCCCCCCTGCCGCCGTTAATCGCCCGTAAGGCGATTGCCGCCACTCATTCTTATCGCCTCCCTGCCGCCGTTAATCGCCCGTAAGGCGATTGCCGCCACTCATTCTTATCGCCCCCCTGCCGCCGTTAATCGCCCGTAAGGCGATTGCCGCCACTCATTCTTATCGCCCCCCTGCCGCCGTTAATCGCCCGTAAGGCGATTGCCGCCACTCATTCTTATCGCCCCCTGCCGCCGTTAATCGCCCGTAAGGCGATTGCCGCCACTCATTCTTATCGCCCCCCTGCCGCCGTTAATCGCCCGTAAGGCGATTGCCGCCACTCATTCTTATCGCCCCCCTGCCGCCGTTAATCGCCCGTAAGGCGATTGCCGCCACTCATTCTTATCGCCCCCCTGCCGCCGTTAATCGCCCGTAAGGCGATTGCCGCCACTCATTCTTATCGCCCCCTGCCGCCGTTAATCGCCCGTAAGGCGATTGCCGCCACTCATTCTTATCGCCCCCCTGCCGCCGTTAATCGCCCGTAAGGCGATTGCCGCCACTCATTCTTATCGCCCCTCTGCCGCCGTTAATCGCCCGTAAGGCGATTGCCGCCACTCATTCTTATCGCCCCCCTGCCGCCGTTAATCGCCCGTAAGGCGATTGCCGCCACTCATTCTTATCGCCCCCCTGCCGCCGTTAATCGCCCGTAAGGCGATTGCCGCCACTCATTCTTATCGCCCCCTGCCGCCGTTAATCGCCCGTAAGGCGATTGCCGCCACTCATTCTTATCGCCCCCCTGCCGCCGTTAATCGCCCGTAAGGCGATTGCCGCCACTCATTCTTATCGCCCCCTGCCGCCGTTAATCGCCCGTAAGGCGATTGCCGCCACTCATTCTTATCGCCCCCCTGCCGCCGTTAATCGCCCGTAAGGCGATTGCCGCCACTCATTCTTATCGCCCCCTGCCGCCGTTAATCGCCCGTAAGGCGATTGCCGCCACTCATTCTTATCGCCCCCCTGCCGCCGTTAATCGCCCGTAAGGCGATTGCCGCCACTCATTCTTATCGCCCCCCTGCCGCCGTTAATCGCCCGTAAGGCGATTGCCGCCACTCATTCTTATCGCCCCCCTGCCGCCGTTAATCGCCCGTAAGGCGATTGCCGCCACTCATTCTTATCGCCCCCCTGCCGCCGTTAATCGCCCGTAAGGCGATTGCCGCCACTCATTCTTATCGCCCCCTGCCGCCGTTAATCGCCCGTAAGGCGATTGCCGCCACTCATTCTTATCGCCCCCCTGCCGCCGTTAATCGCCCGTAAGGCGATTGCCGCCACTCATTCTTATCGCCCCCTGCCGCCGTTAATCGCCCGTAAGGCGATTGCCGCCACTCATTCTTATCGCCCCCCTGCCGCCGTTAATCGCCCGTAAGGCGATTGCCGCCACTCATTCTTATCGCCCCCCTGCCGCCGTTAATCGCCCGTAAGGCGATTGCCGCCACTCATTCTTATCGCCCCCCTGCCGCCGTTAATCGCCCGTAAGGCGATTGCCGCCACTCATTCTTATCGCCCCCTGCCGCCGTTAATCGCCCGTAAGGCGATTGCCGCCACTCATTCTTATCGCCCCCCTGCCGCCGTTAATCGCCCGTAAGGCGATTGCCGCCACTCATTCTTATCGCCCCCCTGCCGCCGTTAATCGCCCGTAAGGCGATTGCCGCCACTCATTCTTATCGCCCCCCTGCCGCCGTTAATCGCCCGTAAGGCGATTGCCGCCACTCATTCTTATCGCCCCCCTGCCGCCGTTAATCGCCCGTAAGGCGATTGCCGCCACTCATTCTTATCGCCCCCCTGCCGCCGTTAATCGCCCGTAAGGCGATTGCCGCCACTCATTCTTATCGCCCCCTGCCGCCGTTAATCGCCCGTAAGGCGATTGCCGCCACTCATTCTTATCGCCCCCCTGCCGCCGTTAATCGCCCGTAAGGCGATTGCCGCCACTCATTCTTATCGCCCCCTGCCGCCGTTAATCGCCCGTAAGGCGATTGCCGCCACTCATTCTTATCGCCCCCTGCCGCCGTTAATCGCCCGTAAGGCGATTGCCGCCACTCATTCTTATCGCCCCCTGCCGCCGTTAATCGCCCGTAAGGCGATTGCCGCCACTCATTCTTATCGCCCCCCTGCCGCCGTTAATCGCCCGTAAGGCGATTGCCGCCACTCATTCTTATCGCCCCCCTGCCGCCGTTAATCGCCCGTAAGGCGATTGCCGCCACTCATTCTTATCGCCCCCCTGCCGCCGTTAATCGCCCGTAAGGCGATTGCCGCCACTCATTCTTATCGCCCCCTGCCGCCGTTAATCGCCCGTAAGGCGATTGCCGCCACTCATTCTTATCGCCCCCTGCCGCCGTTAATCGCCCGTAAGGCGATTGCCGCCACTCATTCTTATCGCCCCCCTGCCGCCGTTAATCGCCCGTAAGGCGATTGCCGCCACTCATTCTTATCGCCCCCCTGCCGCCGTTAATCGCCCATAAGGCGATTGCCGCCACTCATTCTTATCGCCCCCCTGCCGCCGTTAATCGCCCGTAAGGCGATTGCCGCCACTCATTCTTATCGCCTCCCTGCCGCCGTTAATCGCCCGTAAGGCGATTGCCGCCACTCATTCTTATCGCCCCCTGCCGCCGTTAATCGCCCGTAAGGCGATTGCCGCCACTCATTCTTATCGCCCCCCTGCCGCCGTTAATCGCCCGTAAGGCGATTGCCGCCACTCATTCTTATCGCCCCCTGCCGCCGTTAATCGCCCGTAAGGCGATTGCCGCCACTCATTCTTATCGCCCCCCTACCGCCGTTAATCGCCCGTAAGGCGATTGCCGCCACTCATTCTTATCGCCCCCTGCCGCCGTTAATCGCCCGTAAGGCGATTGCCGCCACTCATTCTTATCGCCCCCCTGCCGCCGTTAATCGCCCGTAAGGCGATTGCCGCCACTCATTCTTATCGCCCCCTGCCGCCGTTAATCGCCCGTAAGGCGATTGCCGCCACTCATTCTTATCGCCCCCCTGCCGCCGTTAATCGCCCGTAAGGCGATTGCCGCCACTCATTCTTATCGCCCCCTGCCGCCGTTAATCGCCCGTAAGGCGATTGCCGCCACTCATTCTTATCGCCCCCTGCCGCCGTTAATCGCCCGTAAGGCGATTGCCGCCACTCATTCTTATCGCCCCCCTACCGCCGTTAATCGCCCATAAGGCGATTGCCGCCACTCATTCTTATCGCCCCCCTGCCGCCGTTAATCGCCCGTAAGGCGATTGCCGCCACTCATTCTTTTCGTCCCCCTGCCGCCGTTAATCGCCCGTAAGGCGATTGCCGCCACTCATTCTTATCACCCCTCTGCCGCCGTTAATAGCCCATAAGGCGATTGGTGCCACTCATTCTTATCGCCCCCCTACCGCCGTTAATCGCCCGTAAGGCGATTGGCGCCACTCATTCTTATCGCCCCCCTGCCGCCGTTAATCGCCCGTAAGGCGATTGCCGCCACTCATTCTTATCGCCCCCCTGCCGCCGTTAATCGCCCGTAAGGCGATTGCCGCCACTCATTCTTATCGCCCCCCTGCCGCCTTTAATCGCCCGTAAGGTGTATTTTAGTTAGTCTTACTGCTTTTTACGGAAAACACTCAGTTTTAGATGAAAAAGGGTGTATTTTAGTTAGTCTTACTGCTTTTCTCGGAAAACTCAGTTTTAGATGAAAAAGGGTGTATTTTAGTTAGTCTTACTGCTTTTCTCGGAAAATACTCAGTTTTAGATGAGAAAGAGTGTATTTTAGTTAGTCTTACTGTTTTTTACGGAAAACACTCAGTTTTAGATGAAAAATGGTGTATTTACGTTAGTTTACCTGCTTTTCACGAAAAATATTCAGTTTTAAATGAAAAGGGGTGTATTTTAGTTAGTCTTACTGCTTTTCTCGGAAACCACTCAGTTTTAGATGAAAAAGGGTGTATTTTAGTTAGTCTTACAGCTTTTCTCGGAAAATACTCAGTTTTAGATGAGAAAGAGTGTATTTTAGTTAGTCTTACTGCTTTTTACGGAAAACACTCAGTTTTAGATGAAAAATGGTGTATTTTATTTAGTTTTACTGCTTTTCACGAAAAACATTAAGTTATAAATGAAAAAAGGTGTATTTTAGTTAGTGTTACTGCTTTTCACGAAAAACATTAAGTTTTAGATGAAAAAAGGTTGTATTTTAGTTAGTATTACAGCTTTTCGCGGAAAACACTCAGTTTTTGATGAAAAAAGGTGTATTTTAGTTAGTCTTACTCCTTTTCACGGAAAACACTCAGTTTTAGAATAAAAAGGGTGTATTTTAGTTAGTCTTACTGCTTTTCTCGGAGAACACTCAGATTTAGATGAAAAAGAGTGCATTTTAGTTAGTCTTACTGCTTTTCACGGAAAATACTCAGTTTTAGAAGAAAAAGGGTGTATTTTAGTTAGTCTTACTGCTTTTCTCGGAAAACACTCATTTTTAGATGAAGAAGGGTGTATTTTAGTTAGTCTTACTGCTTTTTACGGAAAACACTCAGTTTTAGATGAAAAAGGGTGTATTTTAGTTAGTCTTACTGCTTTTTACGGAAAACACTCAGTTTTAGATGAAAAAGGGTGTATTTTAGTTATTCCTACTACTTTTCACGAAAAAGACTCAGTTTTAGATGAAAAAGGGTGTATTTTAGTTAGTCTTACTGCTTTTCTCGGAAAAGACTCAGTTTTAGATGAAAAAGGTTGTATTTTAGTTAGTCTTACAGCTTTTCGCGGAAAACACTCAGTTTTAGATGTAAAAGGGTGTATTTTAGTTAGTCTTACTGCTTTTCACGGAAAAACACTCAGTTTTAAATGAAAAGGGTGTATTTTAGTTAGTCTTACTGCTTTTCTCGGAAAACACTCAGTTTTAGATGAAAAAGGGTGTATTTTAGTTAGTCTTACTGCTTTTCTCGGAAAACACTCAGTTTTAGATGAAAAAGGGTGTATTTTAGTTAGTCTTACTGCTTTTCTCGGAAAATACTCAGTTTTAGATGAGAAAGAGTGTATTTTAGTTAGTCTTACTGCATTTTACGGAAAACACTCAGTTTTAGATGAAAAATGGTGTATTTTAGTTAGTTTAACTGCTTTTCACGAAAAATATTCAGTTTTAAATGAAAAGGGTGTATTTTAGTTAGTCTTACTGCTTTTCACGGAAAACACTCAGTTTTAGATGAAAAAGGGTGTATTTTAGTTAGTCTTACTACTTTTCTCGGAAAAGACTCAGTTGTAGATGAAAAAGGTTGTATTTTAGTTAGTCTTACAGCTTTTCGCGGAAAACACTCAGTTTTAGATGTAAAAGGGTGTATTATAGTTAGTCTTTCTCCTTTTCACGGAAAACACTCAGTTTTAGATGAAAAAGGGTGTATTTTAGTTAGTCTTACAGCTTTTCTCGGAAAACACTCAGTTTTAGATGTAAAAGGGTGTATTTTAGTTAGTCTTACTGCTTTTCACGGAAAACACTCAGTTTAGATGAAAAAGGGTGTATTTTAGTTAGTCTTACTGCTTTTCTCGGAAAACACTCAGTTTTAGATGAAAAAGGGTGTATTTTAGTTAGTCTTACTGCTTTTTACGGAAAACACTCAGTTTTAGATGAAAAATGGTGTATTTTAGTTAGTTTTACTGCTTTTCACGAAAAACAATCAGTTTTAAATGAAAAAGGTGTATTTTAGTTAGTCTTACTGCTTTTCTCGGAAAAGACTCAGTTTTAGATGAAAAAGGTGTATTTTAGTTAGTCTTACAGCTTTTCGCGGAAAACACTCAGTTTTAGATGTAAAAGGGTGTATTTTAGTTAGTCTTACTGCTTTTCACGGAAAACACTCAGTTTTAGATGAAAAAGGGTGTATTTTAGTTAGTCTTACTGCTTTTCTCGGAAAACACTCAGTTTTAGATGAAAAAGGTGTATTTTAGTTAGTCTTACTGCTTTTCACGGAAAACACTCAGTTTTAGATGAAAAAGGGTGTATTTTAGTTAGTCTTACTGCTTTTTACGGAAAACACTCAGTTTTAGATGAAAAAGGGTGTATTTTAGTTAGTCTTACTGCTTTTCACGGAAAACACTCAGTTTTAGATGAAAAAGGGTGTATTTTAGTTAGTCTTACTGCTTTTCACGGAAAACACTCAGTTTTAGATGAAAAAGGGTGTATTTTAGTTAGTCTTACTGCTTTTCTCGGAAAACACTCAGTTTTAGATGAAAAAGGGTGTATTTTAGTTAGTCTTACTGCTTTTCTCGGAAAACACTCAGTTTTAGATGAAAAAGGGTGTATTTTAGTTAGTCTTACTGCTTTTCTCGGAAAACACTCAGTTTTAGATGAAAAAGGGTGTATTTTAGTTAGTCTTACTGCTTTTCACGGAAAACACTCAGTTTTAGATGAAAAAGGGTGTATTTTAGTTAGTCTTACTGCTTTTCTCGGAAAATACTCAGTTTTAGATGAAAAAGGGTGTATTTTAGTTAGTCTTACTGCTTTTTACGGAAAACACTCAGTTTTAGATGAAAAATGGTGTATTTTAGTTAGTTTAACTGCTTTTCACGAAAAACATTCAGTTTTAAATGAAAAAGGGTGTATTTTAGTTAGTCTTACTGCTTTTCACGGAAAACACTCAGTTTTAGATGAAAAAGGGTGTATTTTAGTTAGTCTTACTGCTTTTCTCGGAAAACACTCAGTTTTAGATGAAAAAGGGTGTATTTTAGTTAGTCTTACTGCTTTTTACGGAAAACACTCAGTTTTAGATGAAAAAGGGTGTATTTTAGTTAGTTTACTGCTTTTTACGGAAAAACTCAGTTTTAGATGAAAAAGGGTGTATTTTAGTTAGTCTTACAGCTTTTCTCGGAAAACACTCAGTTTTAGATGAAAAGGGTGTATTTTAGTTAGTCTTACTGCTTTTCTCGGAAAACACTCAGTTTTAGATGAAAAAGGGTGTATTTTAGTTAGTCTTACTGCTTTTCTTGGAAAATACTCAGTTTTAGATGAGAAAGAGTGTAAGTCTTACTGCTTTTACGGAAAACACTCAGTTTTAGATGAAAAAGGGTGTATTTTAGATAGTTTAACTGCCTTTCACGAAAAATATTCAGTTTTAAATGAAAAGGGGTGTATTTTAGTTAGTCTTACAGCTTTTCGCGGAAAACACTCAGTTTTAGATGTAAAAGGGTGTATTTTAGTTAGTCTTACTCCTTTTCACGGAAAACACTCAGTTTTAGAATTAAAAGGGTGTATTTTAGTTAGTCTTACTGCTTTTCTCGGAAAACACTCAGTTTTAGATGAAAAAGGGTGTATTTTAGTTATTCTTACTGCTTTTTACGGAAAACACTCAGTTTTAGATGAAAAATGGTGTATTTTATTTAGTTTTACTGCTTTTCACGAAAAACATTCAGTTTTAAATGAAAAAAGGTGTATTTTAGTTAGTCTTACAGCTTTTCTCGGAAAACACTCAGTTTTAGATGAAAAAGGGTGTATTTTAGTTAGTATTACAGCTTTTCGCGGAAAACACTCAGTTTTAGATGTAAAAGGGAGTATTTTAGTTAGTCTTACTCCTTTTCACGGAAAACACTCAGTTTTAGAATGAAAAAGGGTGTATTTTAGTTAGTCTTACTGCTTTTCTCGGAAAACACTCAGTTTTAGATGAAAAAGAGTGTATTTTAGTTAGTCTTACTGCTTTTCTCGGAAAACACTCAGTTTTAGATGAAAAAGGGTGTATTTTAGTTAGTCTTACTGTTTTTTACGGAAAACACTCAGTTTTAGATGAGAAAGAGTGTATTTTAGTTAGTCTTACAGCTTTTCGCGGAAAACACTCAGTTTTAGATGAAAAAGGGTGTATTTTAGTTAGTCTTACTCCTTTTCACGGAAAACACTCAGTTTTAGAATTAAAAGGGTGTATTTTAGTTAGTCTTACTGCTTTTCTCGGAAAACACTCAGTTTAGATGAAAAAGGGTGTATTTTAGTTAGTCTTACTGCTTTTCACGGAAAACACTCAGTTTTAGATGAAAAGGGTGTATTTTAGTTAGTCTTACTGCTTTTCTCGGAAAACACTCAGTTTTAGATGAAAAAGGGTGTATTTTAGTTAGTCTTACTGCTTTTCTCGGAAAACACTCAGTTTTAGATGAAAAGGGTGTATTTTAGTTAGTCTTACTGCTTTTCTCGGAAAACACTCAGTTTTAGATGAGAAAGAGGTGTATTTTAGTTAGTCTTACTGCTTTTTACGGAAAACACTCAGTTTTAGATGAAAAATGGTGTATTTTAGTTAGTTTAACTGCTTTTCACGAAAAATATTCAGTTTTAAATGAAAAGGGTGTATTTTAGTTAGTCTTACTACTTTTCACGGAAAACACTCAGTTTTAGATGAAAAAGGGTGTATTTTAGTTAGTCTTACTGCTTTTCTCGGAAAACACTCAGTTTTAGATGAAAAAGGGTGTATTTTAGTTATTCTTACTGCTTTTTACGGAAAACACTCAGTTTTAGATGAAAAATGGTGTATTTTAGTTAGTTTAACTGCTTTTCACGAAAAATATTCAGTTTTAAATGAAAAGGGGTATACTTTAGTTAGTCTTATTACTTTTCTCGGAAAAGACTCAGTTGTAGATGAAAAAGGTTGTATTTTAGTTAGTCTTACAGCTTTTCGCGGAAAACACTCAGTTTTAGATGTAAAAGGGTGTATTTTAGTTAGTCCTACTCCTTTTCACGGAAAACACTCAGTTTTAGATGAAAAATGGTGTATTTTAGTTAGTCTTACTGCTTTTCACGAAAAACATTAAGTTTTAAATGAAAAAAGGTGTATTTTAGTTAGTCTTACTGCTTTTCTCGGAAAAGACTCAGTTTTAGATGAAAAAAGGTGTATTTTAGTTAGTATTACAGCTTTTCGCGGAAAACACTCAGTTTTAGATGAAAAAGGGTGTATTTTAGTTAGTCTTACAACTTTTCACGGAAAACACTCTCGGAAAAGACTCAGTTGTAGATGAAAAAGGTTGTATTTTAGTTAGTCTTACAGCTTTTCGCGGAAAACACTCAGTTTTAGATGTAAAAGGGTGTATTTTAGTTAGTCTTACTCCTTTTCACGGAAAACACTCAGTTTTAGAATTAAAAGGGTGTATTTTAGTTAGTCTTACTGCTTTTCTCGGAAAACACTCAGTTTTAGATGAAAAAGGGTGTATTTTAGTTATTCTTACTGCTTTTTACGGAAAACACTCATTTTTAGATGAAAAAGGGTGTATTTTAGTTAGTCTTACTGCTTTTCACGGAAAACACTCAGTTTTAGATGAAAAAGAGTGTATTTCAGTTAGTCTTACTGCTTTTCTCGGACAACACTCATTTATAGATGAAAAAGGGTTAAGGCCATTTAACGTTAATTTAACGCCATTTAACATTAGTTTAACGTCATTTAACCTTAATTAAACGCCATTTAACGTTAGTTTAACGCCATTTAACGTTAGTTTAACGCCATTTAACGTTAGTTTAACGCCATTTAACGTTAGTTTAACGCCATTTAACGTTAGTTTAACGCCATTTAACGTTAGTTTAACGCCATTTAACGTTAGTTTAACGCCATTTAACGTTAGTTTAACGCCATTTAACGTTAGTTTAACGCCATTTAACGTTAGTTTAACGCCATTTAACGTTAGTTTAACGCCATTTAACGTTAGTTTAACGCCATTTAACGTTAGTTTAACGCCATTTAACGTTAGTTAACGCCATTTAACGTTAATTTAACGCCATTTAACGTTAGTTTAACGCCATTTAACGTTAGTTTAACGCCATTTAACGTTAGTTTAACGCCATTTAACGTTAGTTTAACGCCATTTAACGTTAGTTTAACGCCATTTAACGTTAGTTTAACGCCATTTAACGTTAGTTTAACGTCATTTAACCTTAGTTTAACGCCATTTAACGTTAGTTTAACGCCATTTAACGTTAGTTTAACGCCATTTAACGTTAGTTTAACGTCATTTAACGTTAATTAAACGCCATTTAACGTTAGTTTAACGCCATTTAACGTTAGTTTAACGCCATTTAACGTTAGTTTAACAGCATTAACGTTATTAACGGCATTTAACGTTAGTTTAACGCCATTTAACGTTAGTTTAACGCCATTTAACGTTAGTTTAACGCCATTTAACGTTAGTTTAACGCCATTTAACGTTAGTTTAACGCCATTTAACGTTAGTTTAACGCCATTTAACGTTAGTTTAACGCCATTTAACGTTAGTTTAACGTCATTTAACCTTAATTTAACGCCATTTAACGTTAGTTTAACGCCATTTAACGTTAGTTTAACGTCATTTAACCTTAATTAAACGTCATTTAACGTTAGTTTAACGCCATTTAACGTTAGTTTAACGCCATTTAACGTTAGTTTAACGTCATTTAACGTTAGTTTAACGTCATTTAACGTTAGTTTAACGTCATTTAACGTTAGTTTAACGTCATTTAACGTTAGTTTAACGCCATTTAACGTTAGTTTAACGCCATTTAACGTTAGTTTAACGCCATTTAACGTTAGTTTAACGCCATTTAACGTTAGTTTAACGCCATTTAACGTTAGTTTAACGCCATTTAACGTTAGTTTAACGACATTTAACGTTAGTTTAACGCCATTTAACGTTAGTTTAACGCCATTTAACGTTAGTTTAACGCCATTTAACGTTAGTTTAACGCCATTTAACGTTAGTTAAACATCACAACGTTATTTTAACGCCATTTAACGTTAGTTTAACGCCATTTAACCTTAATTAAACGCCATTTAACGTTAGTTTAACGTCATTTAACGTTAGTTTAACGCCATTTAACGTTAGTTAACATCATTTAACGTTAGTTTAACGCCATTTAACGTTAGTTAAACATCATTTAACGTTAATTTAACGCTATTTAACGTTAGTTTAACGTCATTTAACGTTAGTTTAACGCCATTTAACGTTAGTTTAACGCCATTTAACGTTAGTTTAACGCCATTTAACGTTAGTTTAACGTCTTTTAACCTTAATTAAACGCCATTTAACCTTAATTAAACGCCATTTAACGTTAGTTTAACGTCATTTAACGTTAGTTTAACGCCATTTAACGTTAGTTTAACGCCATTTAACGTTAGGTTAACGCCATATAACGTTAGTTAAACATCATTTAACGTTAATTTAACGCTATTTAACGTTAGTTTAACGCCATTTAACGTTAGTTTAACGCCATTTAACGTTAGTTTAACGCCATTTAACGTTAGTTAAACGTCATTTAACGTTAATTTAACGCTATTTAACGTTAGTTTAACTTCATTTAACGTTAGTTTAACGCCATTTAACGTTAGTTTAACGCCATTTACCTTAGTTAACGCCATTTAACGTTAGTTTAACGCCATTTAACGTTAGTTTAACGCCATTTAACGTTAGTTTAACGTCATTTAACGTTAATTTAACGCCATTTAACGTTAGTTTAACGTTATTTAACATTAATTAAACGCTATTTAACATTAGTTTAACGCCATTTAACGTTAATTTAACGCCATTTAACGTTAGTTTAACGTCATTTAACGTTAGTTTAACGCCATTTAACGTTAGTTTAACGCCATTTAACGTTAGTTTAACGCCATTTAACGTTAGTTTAACGCCATTTAACGTTAGTTTAACGCCATTTAACGTTAGTTTAACGCCATTTAACGTTAGTTTAACGCCATTTAACGTTAGTTTAACTTCATTTAACGTTAGTTTAACATCATTAAATTAATGCCCTTTAACGTTAGTTTAACGCCATTTACCGTTACTTTAATACCATTTAACGTTAGTTTAACATCATTTAACCTTAATTAAACGCCATTTAACGTTAGTTTAACGCCATTTAACGTTAGTTTAACGCCATTTAACGTTAGTTTAACGTCATTTAACGTTAGTTTAACGCTATTTAACGTTAGTTTAACGCCATTTAACGTTAGTTTAACGCCATTTAACGTTAGTTTAACGTCATTTAACGTTAGGTTAACGTTATTTAACCTTAATTAAACGCTATTTAACATTAGTTTAACGCCATTTAACGTTAATTTAACGCCATTTAACGTTAGTTTAACGCCATTTAACGCTACTTTAACGTCATTTAACGTTAGTTTAACGCCATTTACTATCAGTTTAACGCCAATTAACGTTAGTTTAACGCCAATTAACGTTAGTTTAACGCCATTTAACGTTAGTTTAACGCCATTTAACGTTAGTTTAACGCCATTTAACGTTAGTTTAACGCCATTTATTGTTAGTTTAACGCCATTTAACGTCAGTTTAACGCCATTTAACGTCAGTTTAACGCCATTTAACGTTAGTTTAACGACATTTATCGTTAGTTTAACTTCATTTAACGTTAATTTAACGCCATTTAATGTTAGTTTAACGCCATTTAACGTAAGTTTAATGTCATTTAACGTCATTTACCGTTTGTTTAACGTCATTTAACGTTAGTTTAACACCGTTTAACGTTAGTTTAACGCAATTTAACGTTAGTTTAACCCCATTTAACGCTAGTTTAACTTCATTTAACCCCATTTAACGTTAGTTTAACGCCATTTAACGTTAGTTTAAGGCCATTTAACGTTAGTTTAACGCCATTTAACGTTAGTTTAACGCCATTTACCTTTAGTTTAATGCCATTTAACGTTAGTTTAACGTCATTTAACCTTAATTAAACGCCATTTAACGTTAGTTTGACGTCATTTAACGTTAGCTTAACGCCATTTAACGTTAGTTAAACGTCATTTAACGTGAATTTAACGCTATTTAACGTTAGTTTAACGCCATTTTACGTTAGCTTAACGTCATTTAACCTCAATTAAACGTCATTTAACGTTAGTTTAACGTCATTTAACGTTAGTTTAACGTCATTTAACGTTAGCTTAACGCCATTTAACGTTAGTTAAACGTCATTTAACGTTAATTTAACGCTATTTAACCTTAGTTTAACGCAATTTAACGTTAGTTTAGCATTATTTAACCTTAATTAAACGCTATTTAACATTAGTTTACTGCCATTTAACGTTAGTTTAACGTTATTTAACGTTAGTTTAACGTTATTTAACGTTAGTTTAATGCCATTTACTATTAGTTTAACGCCATTTAACGTTAGTTTAACGCCATTTAACGTTAGTTTAACGCCATTTATCGTTAGTTTAACTTCATTTAACGTTAGTTTAACTTCATTTAACATTAGTTTAACGCCATTTACCGTTACTTTAATACCATTTAACGTTAGTTTAACATCATTTAACCTTAATTAAACGCCATTTAACGTTAGTTTAACGCCATTTAACGTTAGTTTAACATCATTTAACGTTAGTTTAACGCTATTTAACGTTAGTTTAACGTCATTTAGCGTTAGTTTAACGTCATTTAATGTTAGTTTAACGTCGTTGAACGTTAGTTTAACGCCATTTAACGTTAGTTTAACGCCATTTAACGTTGGTTTAACGCCATTTACCGTTACTTTAATACCATTTAACGTTAGTTTAACAAAATTTAACCTTAATTAAACGCCATTTAACGTTAGTTAAACGTCATTTAACGTTAATTTAACGCTATTTAACGTTAGTTTAACGTCATTTAACCTTAATTAAACGCCATTTAAAGGTTAGTTTAACGTCATTTAACGTTAGTTAAACGTCATTTAATGTTAATTTAACGCTATTTAACGTTAGTTTAACGCCATTTAACGTTAGTTAAACGTCATTTAACGTTAATTTAACGCTATTTAACGTTAGTTTAACGTTATTTAACCTTAATTAAACGCCATTTAACGTTAGTTTAACGCCATTTAACGTTAGGTTAACGCCATTTAACGTTAGTTTAACGCCATTTAACGTTAGTTAAACATCATTTAACGTTAATTTAACGCCATTTAACGTTAGTTTAACGCCATTTAACGTGAGTTTAACGCCATTTAACGTTAGTTTAACGCCATTTAACGTTAGTTTAACGCCATTTAACATTAGTTTAGCGCCATTTAACGTTAGTTTAACATCATTTAACGTTAGTTTAACGCTATTTAACGTTAGTTTAACGTCATTTAGCGTTAGTTTAACGTCATTTAATGTTAGTTTAACGTCGTTGAACGTTAGTTTAACGCCATTTAACGTTAGTTTAACGCCGTTTAGCGTTAGTTTAATGTCATTTAACCTTTAACGCCATTTAACGTTAGTTTAACGCCATTTAGTGTTAGTTTAATGTCATTTAATGTTAGTTTAACGCCATTTAACGTAAGTTTAACGCCATTTAACGTTAGTTTAACGCCATTTAACGTTAGTTTAACGCCATTTAACGTTAGTTTCACGCCTTTTAACGTTAGTTTCACGCCATTTAACGTTAGTTTAACGCCTTTTAACGTTAGTTAAACGTCATTTAACGTTAATTTAACGCTATTTAACGGTAGTTTAACGCCATTTAACGTTAGTTTAACGCCATTTAACGTTAGTTTAACGCCATTTAACGTTAGTTTAACGCCATTTAACGTTAGTTTAACGCCATTTAGCCCTGATTAAACGCCATTTAACGTTAGTTTAACGTCATGTAACGTTAGTTTAACGCAATTTAACTTTAGTTTAACGCCATTTAATGTTAGTTAAGCGTCATTTAACGTTAATTTTACGCTATTTAACGTTAGTTTAACTTCATTTAACATTAGTTTAACTTCATTTAACGTTAATTTAACGCTATTTAACATTAGTTTAACGCCATTTTACGTTAATTTAAAGCCATTATCGTTAGTTTAACGCCATTTAACGTTAGTTTAACGCCATTTAACGTTAGTTTAACGCCATTTAACGTTAGTTTAACGCTATTTAACATTAATTAAACGCTATTTAACATTAGTTTAACGCTATTTAACATTAATTAAACGCTATTTAACATTAGTTTAATGCCATTTAACGTTAATTTAACGCCATTTAACGTTAGTTTAACGCCATTTAACGTTAGTTTAACTTCATTTAACATTAATTTAATGCCCTTTAACGTTAGTTTAACGCCATTTACCGTTACTTTAATACCATTAAACGTTAGTTTAACATCATTTAACCTTAATTAAACGCCATTTAACGTTAGTTTAACGCCATTTAACGTTAGGTTAACGCCATTTAACGTTAGTTAAACGTCATTTAGCGTTAATTTAACGCTATTTAACGTTAGTTTAACTTCATTTAACATTAGTTTAACTTCATTTAACATTAGTTTAACGCCATTTAACGTTAGTTTAACGCCATTTACCGTTACTTTAATACCATTTAACGTTAGTTTAACAAAATTTAACCTTAATTAAACGCCATTTAACGTTAGTTAAACGTCATTTAACGTTAATTTAACGCTATTTAACGTTAGTTTAACTTCATTTAACATTAGTTTAACGCCATTTAACGTTAGTTTAACGCCATTTACCTTTAGTTCAATGCCATTTAACGTTAGTTTAACGCCATTTAAAGGGTAGTTTAACGTCATTTAACGTTAGCTTAATGCCATTTAACGTTAGTTAAACGTCATTTAACGTTAATTTAACGCTATTTAACGTTAGTTTAACTTCATTTAACGTTAGTTTAACGCCATTTAACGTTAGGTTAACGCCATTTACCTTTAGCTCAATGCCTTTAACGTAAGTTTAACGTCATTTAACGTTAGCTTAACGCCATTTAACGTTAGTTAAACGTCATTTAACGTTAATTTAATGCTATTTAACGTTAGTTTAACGCAATTTAACGTTAGTTTAACATTATTTAACCTTAATTAAACGCTATTTAACATTAGTTTAATGCCATTTAACGTTGATTTAACGCCATTTAACGTTAGTTTAACGTCTTTTAACCTTAATTAAACGCCATTTTACGTTAGTTTAACGCCATTTAACGTTAGGTTAACGCCATTTAACGTTAGTTAAACTTCATTTAACGTTAATTTTACGCTATTTAACGTTAGGTTAATGCCATTTAACGTTAGGTTAACGCCATTTAACGTTAGGTTAACGCCATTTAACGTTAGTTTAACGTTATTTAACCTTAATTAAACGCCATTTAACGTTAGTTTAACGCCATTTAACGTTAGTTTAACGCCATTTAACGTTAGTTTAACGCTATTTGACGTTAGTTTTACGTCATTTGACGTTAGCTTAACGCCATTTAACGTTAGTTAAACGTCATTTAACGATAATTTAACTCTATTTAACGTTAGTTTAACGCTATTTAACGTTAGTTTAACGCCATTTAACGTTAGTTTGACGTTATTTAACCTTAATTAAACGCTATTTAACATTAGTTTAATGCCATTTAACGTTAATTTAACGCCATTACCTTTAGTTTAACGCCATTTAACGTTAGTTTAATGTTATTTAACCTTAATTTAACGCTATTTAACGTTAGTTTAACGTCATTTAACATTAGTTTTACGCCATTTAACGTTAGTTTAACGTCATTTAACCTTAATTAAACGCCATTTAACGTTAGTTTAACGTCATTTAACGTTAGCTTAACGTCATTTAACATTAGCTTAACGCCATTTAACGTTAGTTAAACGTCATTTAACGTTAATTTAACGCTATTTAACGTTAGTTTAACGCCATTTAACGTTAGTTTAACGTTATTTAACCTTAATTAAACGCTATTTAACATTAGTTTAATGCCATTTAACGTTAATTTAACGCCATTTATCATTAGTTTAACGCCATTTAACGTTAGTTTAACGTTATTTAATGTTAGTTTAATGCCATTTACTATTAGTTTAACGCCATTTAACGTTAGTTTAACGCCATTTAACGTTAGTTAAACGTCATTTAACGTTAGTTTAACGCTATTTAACGTTAGTTTAACTTCATTTAACATTAGTTTAACGCCATTTAACGTTAGTTTTACGCCATTTACCGTTAGTTTAATGCCATTTAACGTTAGTTTAACAAAATTTAACCTTAATTAAACGCCATTTAACGTTAGTTAAACGTCATTTAACGTTAATTTAACGCTATTTAACGTTAGTTTAACTTCATTTAACGTTAGTTTAACGCCATTTAACGTTAGTTTAACGCCATTTACCTTTAGTTCAACGCCATTTAACGTTAGTTTAACGTCATTTAACGTTAGTTTAACGCCATTTAACGTTAGTTTAACGTCATTTAACGTAAGCTTAACGCCATTTAACGTTAGTTAAACGTCATTTAACGTTAATTTAACGCTATTTAACGTTAGTTTAACGCCATTTAACGTTAGGTTAACGCCATTTAACGTTAGTTTAACGCCATTTAACGTTAGTTTAACGCCATTTAACGTTAGTTTAACGCCATTTAACGTTAGTTTAACGCCATTTAACGTTAGTTTAACGCCATTTAACGTTAGTTTAACGCCATTTAACGTTAGTTTAACGCCATTTAACGTTAGTTTAACGCCATTTAACGTTAGTTTAACGCCATTTAACGTTAGTTTAACGCCATTTAACGTTAGTTTAACGCCATTTAACGTTAGTTTAACGCCATTTAACGTTAGTTTAACGCCATTTAACGTTAGTTTAACGCCATTTAACGTTAGTTTAACGCCATTTAACGTTAGTTTAACGCCATTTAACGTTAGTTTAACGCCATTTAACGTTAGTTTAACGCCATTTAACGTTAGTTTAACGCCATTTAACGTTAGTTTAACGCCATTTAACGTTAGTTTAACGCCATTTAACGTTAGTTTAACGCCATTTAACGTTAGTTTAACGCCATTTAACGTTAGTTTAACGCCATTTAACGTTAGTTTAACGCCATTTAACGTTAGTTTAACGCCATTTAACGTTAGTTTAACGTCATTTAACGTTAGTTTAACGCTATTTAACGTTAGTTTAACGCCATTTAACGTTAGTTTAACGCCATTTAACGTTAGTTTAACGCCATTTAACGTTAGTTTAACGCCATTTAACGTTAGTTTAACGCCA
The DNA here is from genome assembly GCA_958450375.1 of Homarus gammarus. Lineage (NCBI taxonomy): Eukaryota > Metazoa > Arthropoda > Malacostraca > Decapoda > Nephropidae > Homarus > Homarus gammarus. Next base: position 28,578 of record CAUDMG010002664.1, on the reverse strand, counting down.
TTTAACGTTAGTTTAACGCCATTTAGCCTTATTAAACGCCATTTAACGTTAGTTTAACGTCATTTAACGTTAGTTTAACGCCATTTAACGTTAGTTTAACGCCATTTAACGTTAGTTTACGTCATTTAACGTTAGTTTAACGCCATTTAACGTTAGTTTAACGTCATTTAACGTTAGTTTAACGTCATTTAACGTTAGTTTAACGCCATTTAACGTTAGTTTAACGCCATTTAACGTTAGTTTAACGCCATTAACGTTAGTTTAACGCCATTTAACGTTAGTTTAACGCCATTTAACGTTAGTTTAACGCCATTTAACGTTAGTTTAACGCATTTAACCTTAATTAAACGCCATTTAACGTTAGTTTAACGCATTTAACGTTAATTAAACGCCATTTAACGTTAGTTTAACGCCATTTAACGTTAGTTTAACGCCATTTAACGTTAGTTTAACGCCATTTAACGTTAGTTTAACGCCATTTAACGTTAGTTTAACGCCATTTAACGTTAGTTTAACGCCATTTAACGTTAGTTTAACGCCATTTAACGTTAGTTTAACGCCATTTAACGTTAGTTTAACGCCATTTAACGTTAGTTTAACGCCATTTAACGTTAGTTTAACGCCATTTAACGTTAGTTTAACGCCATTTAACGTTAGTTTAACGCATTTAACGTTATTAACGCCATTTAACGTTAGTTTAACGCCATTTACGTTAGTTTAACGCCATTTAACGTTAGTTTAACGCATTTAACGTTATTAACGCCAATTTACGTTAGTTTAACGCCATTTAACGTTAGTTTAACGCCATTTAACGTTAGTTTAACGCCATTTAACGTTAGTTTAACGCCATTTAACGTTAGTTTAACGCCATTTAACGTTAGTTTAACGCCATTTAACGTTAGTTTAACGCCATTTAACGTTAGTTTAACGCCATTTAACGTTAGTTTAACGCCATTTAACGTTAGTTTAACGCCATTTAACGTTAGTTTAACGCCATTTAACGTTAGTTTAACGCCATTTAACGTTAGTTTAACGCCATTTAACGTTAGTTTAACGCCATTTAACGTTAGTTTAACGCCATTTAACGTTAGTTTAACGCCATTTAACGTTAGTTTAACGCCATTTAACGTTAGTTTAACGCCATTTAACGTTAGTTTAACGCCATTTAACGTTAGTTTAACGCCATTTAACGTTAGTTAACGCCATTTAACGTTAGTTTAACGCATTTAACTTATTAACGCCATTTAACGTTAGTTTAACGCCATTTAACGTTAGTTTAACGCCATTTAACGTTAGTTTAACGCCATTTAACGTTAGTTTAACGCCATTTAACGTTAGTTTAACGCCATTTAACGTTAGTTAACGCCATTTAACGTTAGTTTAACGTCATTTAACGTTAATTAAACGCCATTTAACGTTAGTTTAACGCCATTTAACGTTAGTTTAACGCCATTTAACGTTAGTTTAACGTCATTTAACGTTAGTTAAACGCCATTTAACGTTAGTTTAACGCCATTTAACGTTAGTTTAACGCCATTTAACGTTAGTTTAACGTCATTTAACGTTAGTTAAACGCCATTTAACGTTAGTTTAACGCCATTTAACGTTAGTTTAACGCCATTTAACGTTAGTTTAACGCCATTTAACGTTAGTTTAACGCCATTTAACGTTAGTTTAACGCCATTTAACGTTAGTTTAACGCCATTTAACGTTAGTTTAACGCCATTTAACGTTAGTTTAACGCCATTTAACGTTAGTTTAACGCCATTTAACGTTAGTTTAACGCCATTTAACGTTAGTTTAACGCCATTTAACGTTAGTTTAACGCATTTAACGTTAGTTTAACGCCATTTAACGTTAGTTTAACGCCATTTAACGTTAGTTTAACGCCATTTAACGTTAGTTTAACGCCATTTAACGTTAGTTTAACGCCATTTAACGTTAGTTTAACGCCATTTAACGTTAGTTTAACGCCATTTAACGTTAGTTTAACGCCATTTAACGTTAGTTTAACGCCATTTAACGTTAGTTTAACGCCATTTAACGTTAGTTTAACGCCATTTAACGTTAGTTTAACGTCATTTAACTTAATTAAACGCCATTTAACGTTAGTTTAACGCCATTTAACGTTAGTTTAACGCCATTTAACGTTAGTTTAACGCCATTTAACGTTAGTTTAACGCCATTTAACGTTAGTTTAACGCCATTTAACGTTAGTTTAACGCCATTTAACGTTAGTTTAACGCCATTTAACGTTAGTTTAACGCCATTTAACGTTAGTTTAACGCCATTTAACGTTAGTTTAACGCCATTTAACGTTAGTTTAACGTCATTTAACGTTAGTTAACGCCATTTAACGTTAGTTTAACGCCATTTAACGTTAGTTTAACGCCATTTAACGTTAGTTTAACGCCATTTAACGTTAGTTTAACGCCATTTAACGTTAGTTTAACGCCATTTAACGTTAGTTTAACGCCATTTAACGTTAGTTTAACGCCATTTAACGTTAGTTTAACGCCATTTAACGTTAGTTTAACGCCATTTAACGTTAGTTTAACGCCATTTAACGTTAGTTTAACGCCATTTAACGTTAGTTTAACGCCATTTAACGTTAGTTTAACGCCATTTAACGTTAGTTTAACGCCATTTAACGTTAGTTTAACGCCATTTAACGTTAGTTTAACGCCATTTAACGTTAGTTTAACGCCATTTAACGTTAGTTTAACGCCATTTAACGTTAGTTTAACGCCATTTAACGTTAGTTTAACGCCATTTAACGTTAGTTTAACGCCATTTAACGTTAGTTTAACGCCATTTAACGTTAGTTTAACGCCATTTAACGTTAGTTTAACGCCATTTAACGTTAGTTTAACGTCATTTAACGTTAGTTTAACGCCATTTAACGTTAGTTTAACGCCATTTAACGTTAGTTTAACGCCATTTAACGTTAGTTTAACGCCATTTAACGTTAGTTTAACGCCATTTAACGTTAGCTTAACGCATTTAACTTATTAACGCCATTTAACGTTAGTTTAACGCCATTTAACGTTAGTTTAACGCCATTTAACGTTAGTTTAACGCCATTTAACGTTAGTTTAACGCCATTTAACGTTAGTTTAACGCCATTTAACGTTAGTTTAACGCCATTTAACGTTAGTTTAACGCCATTTAACGTTAGTTTAACGCCATTTAACGTTAGTTTAACGCCATTTAACGTTAGTTTAACGTCATTTAACGTTAGTTAACGCCATTTAACGTTAGTTTAACGCCATTTAACGTTAGTTTAACGCCATTTAACGTTAGTTTAACGCCATTTAACGTTAGTTTAACGCATTTAACGTTAGTTTAACGCCATTTAACGTTAGTTTAACGCCATTTAACGTTAGTTTAACGCCATTTAACGTTAGTTTAACGTCATTTAACGTTAGTTAAACGCCATTTAACGTTAGTTTAACGCCATTTAACGTTAGTTTAACGCATTTAACGTTAGTTAACGCATTTAACGTTAGTTTAACGCCATTTAACGTTAGTTTAACGCCATTTAACGTTAGTTTAACGCCATTTAACGTTAGTTTAACGCCATTTAACGTTAGTTTAACGCCATTTAACGTTAGTTTAACGTCATTTAACGTTAATTAAACGCCATTTAACGTTAGTTTAACGCCATTTAACGTTAGTTTAACGCCATTTAACGTTAGTTTAACGCCATTTAACGTTAGTTTAACGCCATTTAACGTTAGTTTAACGCCATTTAACGTTAGTTTAACGCCATTTAACGTTAGTTTAACGCCATTTAACGTTAGTTTAACGCCATTTAACGTTAGTTTAACGCCATTTAACGTTAGTTTAACGCCATTTAACGTTAGTTTAACGCCATTTAACGTTAGTTTAACGCCATTTAACGTTAGTTTAACGCCATTTAACGTTAGTTTAACGCCATTTAACGTTAGTTTAACGCCATTTAACGTTAGTTTAACGCCATTTAACGTTAGTTTAACGCCATTTAACGTTAGTTTAACGCCATTTAACGTTAGTTTAACGCCATTTAACGTTAGTTTAACGCCATTTAACGTTAGTTTAACGCCATTTAACGTTAGTTTAACGCCATTTAACGTTAGTTTAACGCCATTTAACGTTAGTTTAACGCCATTTAACGTTAGTTTAACGTCATTTAACGTTAGTTTAACGCCATTTAACGTTAGTTTAACGCCATTTAACGTTAGTTTAACGCCATTTAACGTTAGTTTAACGCCATTTAACGTTAGTTTAACGCCATTTAACGTTAGTTTAACGTCATTTAACGTTAATTTAACGCCATTTAACGTTAGTTTAACGCCATTTAACGTTAGTTTAACGCCATTTAACGTTAGTTTAACGCCATTTAACGTTAGTTTAACGCCATTTAACGTTAGTTTAACGCCATTTAACGTTAGTTTAACGCCATTTAACGTTAGTTTAACGCCATTTAACGTTAGTTTAACGCCATTTAACGTTAGTTTAACGCCATTTAACGTTAGTTTAACGCAGTTTAACGTTATTTAACGCCATTTAACGTTAGTTTAACGTCATTTAACGTTAGTTTAACGCCATTTAACGTTAGTTTAACGCCATTTAACGTTAGTTTAACGCCATTTAACGTTAGTTTAACGTCATTTAACGTTAGTTAACGCCATTTAACGTTAGTTTAACGCCATTTAACGTTAGTTTAACGCATTTAACGTTAGTTAACACATTTAACGTTAGTTTAACGCCATTTAACGTTAGTTTAACGCCATTTAACGTTAGTTTAACGCCATTTAACGTTAGTTTAACGCCATTTAACGTTAGTTTAACGCCATTTAACGTTAGTTTAACGCCATTTAACGTTAGTTTAACGCCATTTAACGTTAGTTTAACGCATTTAACGTTAGTTAACGCCATTTAACGTTAGTTTAACGCCATTTAACGTTAGTTTAACGCCATTTAACGTTAGTTTAACGCCATTTAACGTTAGTTTAACGTCATTTAACGTTAGTTTAACGCCATTTAACGTTAGTTTAACGCCATTTAACGTTAGTTTAACGCCATTTAACGTTAGTTTAACGCCATTTAACGTTAGTTTAACGCCATTTAACGTTAGTTTAACGCAATTAACGTTATTTAACGCCATTTAACGTTAGTTTAACGCCATTTAACGTTAGTTTAACGCCATTTAACGTTAGTTTAACGCCATTTAACGTTAGTTTAACGCCATTTAACGTTAGTTTAACGCCATTTAACGTTAGTTTAACGCCATTTAACGTTAGTTTAACGCAATTTAACGTTAGTTTAACGCCATTTAACGTTAGTTTAACGTCATTTAACTTAGTTTAACGCCATTTAACGTTAGTTTAACGCCATTTAACGTTAGTTTAACGCCATTTAACGTTAGTTTAACGTTATTTAACGTTAGTTAACGCCATTTAACGTTAGTTTAACGCCATTTAACGTTAGTTTAACGTCATTTAACGTTAGTTTAACGCATTTAACGTTAGTTTAACGCCATTTAACGTTAGTTTAACGCCATTTAACGTTAGTTTAACGCCATTTAACGTTAGTTTAACTTCATTTAACGTTAATTTAACGCCATTTAACGTTAGTTTAACGCCATTTAACGTTAGTTTAACGCCATTTAACGTTAGTTTAACGCCATTTAACGTTAGTTTAACGCCATTTAACGTTAGTTTAACGCCATTTAACGTTAGTTTAACGCATTTAACGTTAGTTTAACGCCATTTAACGTTAGTTTAACGCCATTTAACGTTAGTTTAACGCCATTTAACGTTAGTTTAACGTCATTTAACTTAGTTTAACGCCATTTAACGTTAGTTTAACGCCATTTAACGTTAGTTTAACGCCATTTAACGTTAGTTTAACGCCATTTAACGTTAATTTAACGCATTTAACGTTATTTTAACGACATTTAACGTTAGTTTAACGTCCTTTAACGTTAGTTAAACGCATTTAACGTTAGTTTAACGCCATTTAACGTTAGTTTAACGCCATTTAACGTTAGTTTAACGCCATTTAACGTTAGTTTAACGCCATTTAACGTTAGTTTAACGCCATTTAACGTTAGTTTAACGTCATTTAACGTTAGTTAAACGCCATTTAACGTTAGTTTAACGCCATTTAACGTTAGTTTAACGCCATTTAACGTTAGTTTAACGCCATTTAACGTTAGTTTAACGCATTTAACGTTAGTTTAACGCCATTTAACGTTAGTTTAACGCCATTTAACGTTAGTTTAACGCCATTTAACGTTAGTTTAACGCCATTTAACGTTAGTTTAACGCCATTTAACGTTAGTTTAACGCCATTTAACGTTAGTTTAACGCCATTTAACGTTAGTTTAACGCCATTTAACGTTAGTTTAACGCCATTTAACGTTAGTTTAACGCCATTTAACGTTAGTTTAACGCCATTTAACGTTAGTTTAACGCCATTTAACGTTAGTTTAACGCCATTTAACGTTAGTTTAACGCCATTTAACGTTAGTTTAACGCCATTTAACGTTAGTTTAACGCCATTTAACGTTAGTTTAACGCCATTTAACGTTAGTTTAACGCCATTTAACGTTAGTTTAACGCCATTTAACGTTAGTTTAACGCCATTTAACGTTAGTTTAACGTCATTTAACGTTAGTTTAACGCCATTTAACGTTAGTTTAACGCCATTTAACGTTAGTTTAACGCCATTTAACGTTAGTTTAACGCCATTTAACGTTAGTTTAACGCCATTTAACGTTAGTTTAACGTCATTTAACCTTAATTAAACGCCATTTAACGTTAGTTTAACGCCATTTAACGTTAGTTTAACGCCATTTAACGTTAGTTTAACGCCATTTAACGTTAGTTTAACGCCATTTAACGTTAGTTTAACGCCATTTAACGTTAGTTTAACGCCATTTAACGTTAGTTTAACGCCATTTAACGTTAGTTTAACGCCATTTAACGTTAGTTTAACGCCATTTAACGTTAGTTTAACGCCATTTAACGTTAGTTTAACGCCATTTAACGTTAGTTTAACGCCATTTAACGTTAGTTTAACGCCATTTAACGTTAGTTTAACGCCATTTAACGTTAGTTTAACGCCATTTAACGTTAGTTTAACGCCATTTAACGTTAGTTTAACGTCATTTAACGTTAGTTTAACGCCATTTAACGTTAGTTTAACGCCATTTAACGTTAGTTTAACGTCATTTAACGTTAGTTAACGCCATTTAACGTTAGTTTAACGCCATTTAACGTTAGTTTAACGCCATTTAACGTTAGTTTAACGCCATTTAACGTTAGTTTAACGCCATTTAACGTTAGTTTAACGCCATTTAACGTTAGTTTAACGCCATTTAACGTTAGTTTAACGCCATTTAACGTTAGTTTAACGTCATTTAACGTTATTTAACGCCATTTAACGTTAGTTTAACGCCATTTAACGTTAGTTTAACGCCATTTAACGTTAGTTTAACGTCATTTAACGTTAATTTAACGCCATTTAACGTTAGTTTAACGCCATTTAACGTTAGTTTAACGCCATTTAACGTTAGTTTAACGCCATTTAACGTTAGTTTAACGCCATTTAACGTTAGTTTAACGCCATTTAACGTTAGTTTAACGCCATTTAACGTTAGTTTAACGCCATTTAACGTTAGTTTAACGCCATTTAACGTTAGTTTAACGCCATTTAACGTTAGTTTAACGCCATTTAACGTTAGTTTAACGCCATTTAACGTTAGTTTAACGTCATTTAACGTTAGTTAAACGCCATTTAACGTTAGTTTAACGCCATTTAACGTTAGTTTAACGCCATTTAACGTTAGTTTAACGCCATTTAACGTTAGTTTAACGCATTTAACGTTAGTTTAACGCCATTTAACGTTAGTTTAACGCATTTAACGTTAGTTTAACGCCATTTAACGTTAGTTTAACGCCATTTAACGTTAGTTTAACGCCATTTAACGTTAGTTTAACGCCATTTAACGTTAGTTTAACGCCATTTAACGTTAGTTTAACGCCATTTAACGTTAGTTTAACGCCATTTAACGTTAGTTAACGCATTTAACGTTAATTTAACGCCATTTAACGTTAGTTTAACGCCATTTAACGTTAGTTTAACGCCATTTAACGTTAGTTTAACGCCATTTAACGTTAGTTTAACGCCATTTAACGTTAGTTTAACGCCATTTAACGTTAGTTTAACGTCATTTAACGTTAGTTTAACGCCATTTAACGTTAGTTTAACGCCATTTAACGTTAGTTTAACGCCATTTAACGTTAGTTTAACGTCATTTAACGTTAGTTAACGCCATTTAACGTTAGTTTAACGCCATTTAACGTTAGTTTAACGCCATTTAACGTTAGTTTAACGTCATTTAACGTTAGTTAAACGCCATTTAACGTTAGTTTAACGCCATTTAACGTTAGTTTAACGCCATTTAACGTTAGTTTAACGCCATTTAACGTTAGTTTAACGCCATTTAACGTTAGTTTAACGCCATTTAACGTTAGTTTAACGCCATTTAACGTTAGTTTAACGCCATTTAACGTTAGTTTAACGCAATTTACTTATTAACGCATTTAACGTTAGTTTAACGCCATTTAACGTTATTTTAACGCCATTTAACGTTAGTTTAACGCCATTTAACGTTAGTTTAACGCATTTAACGTTAGTTTAACGTCATTTAACGTTAGTTTAACGCCATTTAACGTTAGTTTAACGCCATTTAACGTTAGTTTAACGCCATTTAACGTTAGTTTAACGCCATTTAACGTTAGTTTAACGCCATTTAACGTTAGTTTAACGCCATTTAACGTTAGTTTAACGCCATTTAACGTTAGTTTAACGCCATTTAACGTTAGTTTAACGCCATTTAACGTTAGTTTAACGCCATTTAACGTTAGTTTAACGCCATTTAACGTTAGTTTAACGCCATTTAACGTTAGTTTAACGCCATTTAACGTTAGTTTAACGCCATTTAACGTTAGTTTAACGCCATTTAACGTTAGTTTAACGCCATTTAACGTTAGTTTAACGTCATTTAACCTTAGTTAACGCCATTTAACGTTAGTTTAACGCCATTTAACGTTAGTTTAACGCCATTTAACGTTAGTTTAACGCCATTTAACGTTAGTTTAACGCCATTTAACGTTAGTTTAACGCCATTTAACGTTAGTTTAACGTCATTTAACGTTAGTTTAACGCCATTTAACGTTAGTTTAACGCCATTTAACGTTAGTTTAAACATTTATCGTTAGTTTAACGCCATTTAACGTTAGTTTAACGCCATTTAACGTTAGTTTAACGCCATTTAACGTTAGTTTAACGCCATTTAACGTTAGTTTAACGTCATTTAACGTTAGTTTAACGCCATTTAACGTTAGTTTAACGCCATTTAACGTTAGTTTAACGCCATTTAACGTTAGTTTAACGCCATTTAACGTTAGTTTAACGCCATTTAACGTTAGTTTAACGCCATTTAACGTTAGTTTAACGCCATTTAACGTTAGTTTAACGCCATTTAACGTTAGTTTAACGCCATTTAACGTTAGTTTAACGCCATTTAACGTTAGTTTAACGTCATTTAACGTTATTTAACGCCATTTAACGTTAGTTTAACGCCATTTAACGTTAGTTTAACGCCATTTAACGTTAGTTTAACGCCATTTAACGTTAGTTTAACGTCATTTAACGTTATTTAACGCCATTTAACGTTAGTTTAACGCCATTTAACGTTAGTTTAACGCCATTTAACGTTAGTTTAACGTCATTTAACGTTAATTTAACGCCATTTAACGTTAGTTTAACGCCATTTAACGTTAGTTTAACGTCATTTAACGTTAATTTAACGTTAGTTTAACGCCATTTAACGTTAGTTTAACGCCATTTAACGTTAGTTTAACGCCATTTAACGTTAGTTTAACGCCATTTAACGTTAGTTTAACGCCATTTAACGTTAGTTTAACGTCATTTAACGTTAGTTAAACGCCATTTAACGTTAGTTTAACGCCATTTAACGTTAGTTTAACGCCATTTAACGTTAGTTAACGCCATTTAACGTTAGTTTAACGCCATTTAACGTTAGTTTAACGCCATTTAACGTTAGTTTAACGCCATTTAACGTTAATTTAACGCCATTTAACGTTAGTTTAACGCCATTTAACGTTAGTTTAACGCCATTTAACGTTAGTTTAACGCCATTTAACGTTAGTTTAACGCCATTTAACGTTAGTTTAACGCCATTTAACGTTAGTTTAACGCCATTTAACGTTAGTTTAACGCCATTTAACGTTAGTTTAACGCCATTTAACGTTAGTTTAACGCCATTTAACGTTAGTTTAACGCCATTTAACGTTAGTTTAACGCCATTTAACGTTAGTTTAACGCCATTTAACGTTAGTTTAACGCCATTTAACGTTAGTTTAACGCCATTTAACGTTAGTTTAACGCCATTTAACGTTAGTTTAACGCCATTTAACGTTAGTTTAACGCCATTTAACGTTAGTTTAACGCCATTTAACGTTAGTTTAACGCCATTTAACGTTAGTTTAACGCCATTTAACGTTAGTTTAACGCCATTTAACGTTAGTTTAACGCCATTTAACGTTAGTTTAACGCCATTTAACGTTAGTTTAACGTCATTTAACCTTAATTAAACGCCATTTAACGTTAGTTTAACGCCATTTAACGTTAGTTTAACGCCATTTAACGTTAGTTTAACGCCATTTAACGTTAGTTTAACGCCATTTAACGTTAGTTTAACGCCATTTAACGTTAGTTTAACGCCATTTAACGTTAGTTTAACGCCATTTAACGTTAGTTTAACGCCATTTAACGTTAGTTTAACGCCATTTAACGTTAGTTTAACGTCATTTAACGTTAGTTTAACGCCATTTAACGTTAGTTTAACGCCATTTAACGTTAGTTTAACGCCATTTAACGTTAGTTTAACGCCATTTAACGTTAGTTTAACGCCATTTAACGTTAGTTTAACGTCATTTAACGTTAGTTAACGCCATTTAACGTTAGTTTAACGCCATTTAACGTTAGTTTAACGTCATTTAACGTTAATTAACGCCATTTAACGTTAGTTTAACGCCATTTAACGTTAGTTTAACGCCATTTAACGTTAGTTTAACGCCATTTAACGTTAGTTTAACGCCATTTAACGTTAGTTTAACGCCATTTAACGTTAGTTTAACGCCATTTAACGTTAGTTTAACGCCATTTAACGTTAGTTTAACGCCATTTAACGTTAGTTTAACGCCATTTAACGTTAGTTTAACGCCATTTAACGTTAGTTAACGCCATTTAACGTTAATTTAACGCCATTTAACGTTAGTTTAACGCCATTCAACGTTAGTTTAACGCCATTTAACGTTAGTTTAACGCCATTTAACGTTAGTTTAACGCCATTTAACGTTAGTTTAACGCCATTTAACGTTAGTTTAACGCCATTTAACGTTAGTTTAACGCCATTTAACGTTAGTTTAACGCCATTTAACGTTAGTTTAACGTCATTTAACCTTATTAACGCCATTTAACGTTAGTTTAACGCCATTTAACGTTAGTTTAACGCCATTTAACGTTAGTTTAACGCCATTTAACGTTAGTTTAACGTCATTTAACGTTAATTTAACGCCATTTAACGTTAGTTTAACGCCATTTAACGTTAGTTTAACGCCATTTAACGTTAGTTTAACGTCATTTAACGTTAGTTTAACGCCATTTAACGTTAGTTTAACGCCATTTAACGTTAGTTTAACGCCATTTAACGTTAGTTTAACGCCATTTAACGTTAGTTTAACGCCATTTAACGTTAGTTTAACGCCATTTAACGTTAGTTTAACGCCATTTAACGTTAGTTTAACGCCATTTAACGTTAGTTTAACGCCATTTAACGTTAGTTTAACGCCATTTAACGTTAGTTTAACGCCATTTAACGTTAGTTTAACGTCATTTAACGTTAATTAAACGCCATTTAACGTTAGTTTAACGCCATTTAACGTTAGTTTAACGCCATTTAACGTTAGTTTAACGCCATTTAACGTTAGTTTAACGCCATTTAACGTTAGTTTAACGCCATTTAACGTTAGTTTAACGTCATTTAACGTTAGTTTAACGCCATTTAACGTTAGTTTAACGCCATTTAACGTTAGTTTAACGCCATTTAACGTTAGTTTAACGCCATTTAACGTTAGTTTAACGCCATTTAACGTTAGTTTAACTTCATTTAACGTTAATTAAACGCCATTTAACGTTAGTTTAACGCCATTTACGTTAGTTTAACGCCATTTACGTTAGTTTAACGCCATTTAACGTTAGTTTAACGCCATTTAACGTTAGTTTAACGCCATTTAACGTTAGTTTAACGCCATTTAACGTTAGTTTAACTCCATTTAACGTTAGTTTAACGCCATTTAACGTTAGTTTAACGCCATTTAACGTTAGTTTAACGTCATTTAACTTAATTAACGCCATTTAACGTTAGTTTAACGTCATTTAACGTTAGTTAAACGCCATTTAACGTTAGTTTAACGCCATTTAACGTTAGTTTAACGCCATTTAACGTTAGTTTAACTCATTTAACGTTAGTTTAACGCCATTTAACGTTAGTTTAACGCCATTTAACGTTAGTTTAACGTAATTTAACTTATTAACGCATTTAACGTTAGTTTAACGCCATTTAACGTTAGTTTAACGCCATTTAACGTTAGTTTAACGCCATTTAACGTTAGTTTAACGCCATTTAACGTTAGTTTAACGCCATTTAACGTTAGTTTAACGCCATTTAACGTTAGTTTAACGCCATTTAACGTTAGTTTAACGCCATTTAACGTTAGTTTAACGCCATTTAACGTTAGTTTAACGCCATTTAACGTTAGTTAAACGCCATTTAACGTTAGTTTAACGCCATTTAACGTTAGTTTAACGCCATTTAACGTTAGTTTAACGCCATTTAACGTTAGTTTAACGCCATTTAACGTTAGTTTAACGCCATTTAACGTTAGTTTAACGCCATTTAACGTTAGTTTAACGCCATTTAACGTTAGTTTAACGCCATTTAACGTTAGTTTAACGCCATTTAACGTTAGTTTAACGTCATTTAACCTTAATTAAACGCCATTTAACGTTAGTTTAACGCCATTTAACGTTAGTTTAACGCCATTTAACGTTAGTTTAACGCCATTTAACGTTAGTTTAACGTCATTTAACGTTAGTTAAACGCCATTTAACGTTAGTTTAACGCCATTTAACGTTAGTTTAACGCCATTTAACGTTAGTTTAACGTCATTTAACGTTAATTAACGCCATTTACTTAGTTTAACGCCATTAACGTTAGTTTAACGCCATTTAACGTTAGTTTAACGCCATTTAACGTTAGTTTAACTTCATTTAACCTTTATTAAACGCCATTTAACGTTAGTTTAACGCCATTTAACGTTAGTTTAACGCCATTTAACGTTAGTTTAACGCCATTTAACGTTAGTTTAACGCCATTTAACGTTAGTTTAACGCCATTTAACGTTAGTTTAACGCATTTAACGTTAGTTTAACGCCATTTAACGTTAGTTTAACGCCATTAACGTTAGTTTAACGCCATTTAACGTTAGTTTAACGCCATTTAACGTTAGTTTAACGCCATTTAACGTTAGTTTAACGCCATTTAACGTTAGTTTAACGCCATTTAACGTTAGTTTAACGCCATTTAACGTTAGTTTAACGCATTTAACGTTAGTTTAACGCCATTTAACGTTAGTTTAACGCCATTTAACGTTAGTTAACGCCATTTAACGTTAGTTTAACGCCATTTAACGTTAGTTTAACGCCATTTAACGTTAGTTTAGCGCCATTTAACGTTTGTTTAACTTCATTTAACGTTACTTAAACGCCATTTAACGTTAGTTTAACGCCATTTAACGTTAGTTTAACGCCATTTAACGTTAGTTTAACGCCATTTAACGTTAGTTTAACGTCATTTAACGTTAGTTTAACGCCATTTAACGTTAGTTTAACGCCATTTAACGTTAGTTTAACGCCATTTAACGTTAGTTTAACGCCATTTAACGTTAGTTTAACGCCATTTAACGTTAGTTTAACGCCATTTAACGTTAGTTTAACGCCATTTAACGTTAGTTTAACGCCATTTAACGTTAGTTTAACGCCATTTAACGTTAGTTTAACGCCATTTAACGTTAGTTTAACGCCATTTAACGTTAGTTTAACGCCATTTAACGTTAGTTTAACGTTATTTAACCTAATTAAACGCCATTTAACGTTAGTTTAACGCCATTTAACGTTAGTTTAACGCCATTTAACGTTAGTTTAACGCCATTTAACGTTAGTTTAACGCCATTTAACGTTAGTTTAACGCCATTTAACGTTAGTTTAACGCCATTTAACGTTAGTTTAACGCCATTTAACGTTAGTTTAACGCCATTTAACGTTAGTTTAACGTCATTTAACGTTAGTTAAACGCCATTTAACGTTAGTTTAACGCCATTTAACGTTAGTTTAACGCCATTTAACGTTAGTTTAACGCCATTTAACGTTAGTTTAACATCATTAACGTTAGTTTAACGTCATTTAACTTATTAACGCCATTTAACGTTAGTTTAACGCCATTTAACGTTAGTTTAACGCCATTTAACGTTAGTTTAACGCCATTTAACGTTAGTTTAACGCCATTTAACGTTAGTTTAACGCCATTTAACGTTAGTTTAACGTCATTTAACCTTAATTAAACGCCATTTAACGTTAGTTTAACGTCATTTAACGTTAGTTAACACCATTTAACGTTAGTTTAACGCCATTTAACGTTAGTTTAACGCCATTTAACGTTAGTTTAACGCCATTTAACGTTAGTTTAACTTCATTACGTTAGTTTAACGTCATTTAACCTTAATTAAACGCCATTTAACGTTAGTTTAACGCCATTTAACGTTAGTTTAACGCCATTTAACGTTAGTTTAACGACATTTAACGTTAGTTTAACGCCATTTAACGTTAGTTTAACGCCATTTAACGTTAGTTTAACGTCATTTAACCTTAATTAAACGCCATTTAACGTTAGTTTAACGCCATTTAACGTTAGTTTAACGCCATTTAACGTTAGTTTAACGCCATTTAACGTTAATTTAACGCCATTTAACGTTAGTTTAACGCCATTTAACGTTAGTTTAACGCCATTTAACGTTAGTTTAACGCCATTTAACGTTAGTTTAACGCCATTTAACGTTAGTTTAACGCCATTTAACGTTAGTTTAACGCCATTTAACGTTAGTTTAACGCCATTTAACGTTAGTTTAACGCCATTTAACGTTAGTTTAACGCCATTTAACGTTAGTAACGTTATTTAACCTTAATTAAACGCCATTTAACGTTAGTTTAACGCCATTTAACGTTAGTTTAACGCCATTTAACGTTAGTTTAACGCCATTTAACGTTAGTTTAACGCCATTTAACGTTAGTTTAACGCCATTTAACGTTAGTTTAACGTCATTTAACCTTAATTAAACGCCATTTAACGTTAGTTTAACGCCATTTAACGTTAGTTTAACGCCATTTAACGTTAGTTTAACTTCATTTAACCATTAATTAACGCCATTTAACGTTAGTTTAACGCCATTTAACGTTAGTTTAACGCCATTTAACGTTAGTTTAACGTCATTTAACGTTAATTAAACGCCATTTAACGTTAGTTTAACGCCATTTAACGTTAGTTTAACGCCATTTAACGTTAGTTTAACGCCATTTAACGTTAGTTTAACGCCATTTAACGTTAGTTTAACGCCATTTAACGTTAGTTTAACGCCATTTAACGTTAGTTTAACGCCATTTAACGTTAGTTTAACGTCATTTAACCTTAGTTAACGACATTTAACGTTAGTTTAACGCCATTTAACGTTAGTTTAGCGCCATTTAACGTTAGTTTAACGCCATTTAACGTTAGTTTAACGCCATTTAACGTTAGTTTAACGCCATTTAACGTTAGTTTAACGCCATTTAACGTTAGTTTAACGCCATTTAACGTTAGTTTAACGCCATTTAACGTTAGTTTAACGCCATATAACGTTAGTTTAACGCCATTTAACGTTAGTTTAACGCCATTTAACGTTAGTTTAACGCCATTTAACGTTAGTTTAACGCCATTTAACGTTAGTTTAACGCCATTTAACGTTAGTTTAACGTCATTTAACGTTAGTGTAACGCCATTTAACGTTAGTTTAACGCCATATATCGTTAGTTTAACGCCATTTTACGTTAGTTTAACGCCATTTTACGTTAGTTTAACGCCAATTAACGTTAGTTTAACGTTATTTTACCTTAATTAAACGCCATTTAACGTTAGTTTAACGCCATATATCGTTAGTTTAACGCCATATATCGTTAGTTTAACGCCATTTAACGTTAGTTTAACGCCATTTAACGTTAGTTTAACGCCATTTAACGTTAGTTTAACGCCATTTAACGTTAGTTTAACGCCATTTAACGTTAGTTTAACGCCATTTAACGTTAGTTTAACGCCATTTAACGTTAGTTTAACGTTATATAAATTTAATTAAACGCCATTTAACGTTAGTTTAACGTCATTTAACCTTAATTAAACGCCATTTAACGTTAGTTTAACGCCATTTAACGTTAGTTTAACGCCATTTAACGTTAGTTTAACTTCATTTAACGTTAATTAAACACCATTTATCGTTAGTTTAACGCCATTTAACGTTAGTTTAACGTCATTTAACCTTAATTAAACGTCATTGTATGTTAGTTTAACGCCATTTAACGTTAGTTTAACGCCATATATCGTTAGTTTAACGCCATTTTACGTTAGTTTAACCCCATTTAACGTTAGTTTAACGCCATTTTACGTTAGTTTAACCCCATTTAACGTTAGTTTAACGCCATTTAACGTTAGTTTAACGCCATTTTACGTTAGTTTAACCCATTTAACGTTAGTTTAACGCCATTTAACGTTAGTCAAACCCCATTTAACGTTAGTTTAACGCCATATAACGTTAGTTTAACGCCATTTAACGTTAGTTTAACGCCATTTAACGTTAGTTTAACGCCATATATCGTTAGTTTAACGCCATTTAACGTTAGTTTAACGCCATTTAACGTTAGTTTAACGCCATTTAACGTTAGTTTAACCCCATTTAACGTTAGTTTAACGCCATTTAACGTTAGTTTAACGTTATTTAACCTTAATTAAACGCCATTTAACGTTAGTTTAACGCCATTTAACGTTAGTTTAACGCCATTTAACGTTAGTTTAACGCCATTTAACGTTAGTTTAACGTCATTTAACCTTAATTAAACGCCATTTAACGTTAGTTTAACGCCATTTAACGTTAGTTTAACGCCATTTAACGTTAGTTTAACTTCATTTAACGTTAATTAAACACCATTTATCTTTAGTTTAACGCCATTAATCTTTAGTTTAACGCCATTTAACGTTAGTTTAACGCCATTTAACGTTAATTTAACGTCATTTAATCTTAATTAAACGCCATTTAAGGTTAGTTTAACGCCATTTAACGTTAGTTTAACGCCATTTAACGTTAGTTTAACGCCATTTAACATTAGTTTAACGCCATTTAACGTTAGTTTAACCCCATTTAACGTTAGTTTAACGTTATTTTACCTTAATTAAACGCCATTTAACGTTAGTTTAACGCCATATATCGTTAGTTTAACGCCATTTAACGTTAGTTTAACGCCATTTAACGTTAGTCTAACGCCATTTAACATTAGTTTAACGCCATTTAACGTTAGTTTAACGTCATTTTACGTTAGTGTAACGCCATTTTACGTTTGTTTAACGCCATATATCGTTAGTTTAACGCCATTTTACGTTAGTTTAACGCCATTTTACGTTAGTTTAACGCCAATTAACGTTAGTTTAACGTTATTTTACCTTAATTAAACGCCATTTAACGTTAGTTTAACGCCATATATCGTTAGTTTAACGCCATATATCGTTAGTTTAACGCCATTTTACGTTAGTTTAACCCCATTTAACGTTAGTTTAAGGCCATTTTACGTTAGTTTAACCCCATTTAACGTTAGTTTAACTCCATTTAACGATAGTTTAACCCCATTTAACGTTAGTTTAACGCCATTTAACGTTAGTTTAACGTTATATAAATTTAATTAAACGCCATTTAGCGTTAGTTTAACGTCATTTAACCTTAATTAAACGCCTTTTAACGTTAGTTTAACGCCATTTAACGTTAGTTTAACGCCATTTAACGTTAGTTTAACTTCATTTAACATTAATTAAACACCATTTATCGTTAGTTTAACGCCATTTATCGTTAGTTTAACGTCATTTAACCTTAATTAAACGTCATTGTATGTTAGTTTAACGCCATTTAACGTTAGTTTAACGCCATATATCGTTAGTTTAACGCCATTTTACGTTAGTTTAAGCCCATTTAACGTTAGTTTAACGCCATTTTACGTTAGTTTAACCCCATTTAACGTTAGTTTAACGCCATTTAACGTTAGTTTAACGCCATTTTACGTTAGTTTAACCCATTTAACGTTAGTTTAACGCCATTTAACGTTAGTCAAACCCCATTTAACGTTAGTTTAGCGCCATATAAGGTTAGTTTAACGCCATTTAACGTTAGTTTAACGCCATTTAACGTTAGTTTAACGCCATATATCGTTAGTTTAACGCCATTTTACGTTAGTTTAACCCCATTTAACGTTAGTTTAACGCCATTTAACGTTAGTTTAACCCCATTTAACGTTAGTTTAACGCCATTTAACGTTAGTTTATCGTTATTTAACCTTAATTAAACGCCATTTAACGTTAGTTTAACGCCAATTAACGTTAGTTTAACGCCATTTAACGTTAGTTTAACGCCAGTTAACGTTAGTTTAACGTCATTTAACCTTAATTAAACGCCATTTAACGTTAGTTTAACGCCATTTAACGTTAGTTTAACGCCATTTATCGTTAGTTTAACTTCATTTAACGTTAACTAAACACCATTTATCTTTAGTTTAACGCCATTAATCTTTAGTTTAACGCCATTTAACGTTAGTTTAACGCCATTTAACGTTAATTTAACGTCATTTAATCTTAATTAAACGCCATTTAAGGTTAGTTTAACGCCATTTAACGTTAGTTTAACGCCATTTAACGTTAGTTTAACGCCATTTAACATTAGTTTAACGCCACTTAACGTTAGTTTAACCCCATTTAACGTTAGTTTTGCGCATTTAACGTTAGTTTAACGCCATATAACGTTAGTTTAGCGCCATATATCGTTAGTTTAACGCCATTTAACGTTAGTTTAACGCCATTTAACGTTAGTTTAACGCCATTTAACGTTAATTTAACGCCATTTAACGTTATTTTAACGCCATTTAACGTTAGTTTAGCGCCATATAAGGTTAGTTTTACGCGATTTAACGTTAGTTTAACGCCAATTAACGTTAGTTTAACGCCATTTAACGTTAGCTTAACGCCATTTAACGTTAGTTTAACGCCATTTAACGTTAGTTTAACGCCATTTAACGTTAATTTAACGCCATTTAACATTAGTTTAACGTCATTTAACCTTAATTAAACGCCATTTAACGTTAGTTTAACGCCATTTAACGTTAGTTTAACGCCATTTAACGTTAATTTAACGCCATTTAACATTAGTTTAACGTCATTTAACCTTAATTAAACGCCATTTAACGTTAGTTTAACACCATTTAACGCTAGTTTAACGCCATTTAACGTTAGTTTAACGCCATTTAACGTTAGTTTAACGCCATTTAACGTTAGTTTAACGCCATTTAACGTTAGTTTAACGCCATTTAACGTTAGTTTAACGCCATTTAACGTTAGTTTAACGCCATTTAACGTTAGTTTAACGCCATATATCGTTAGTTTAACGCCATTTTACGTTAGTTTAACGCCAATTAACGTTAGTTTAACGTTATTTAACCATAATTAAACGCCATTTAATGTTAGTTTAACGCCATTTAACGTTAGTTTAACGCCATTTTACGTTAGTTTAACCCCATTTAACGTTAGTTTAACGCCATTTAACGTTAGCTTAACGCCATTTAACGTTAGTTTAACGCCATTTAACGTTAGTTTAACGCCATTTAACGTTAGTTTAACGCCATTTAACATTAGTTTAACTTCATTTAACGTTAATTAAACACCATTTATATTTAGTTTAACGCCATTTATCTTTAGTTTAACGCCATTTAACGTTAGTTTAACGCCATTTAACGTTAGTTTAACGTCAATTAGCGTTAGTTTAACGTCATTTAATCTTAATTAAACGCCATTTAACGTTAGTTTAACGCCATTTAACGTTAGTTTAACGCCATTTAACGTTAGTTTAACGACATTTAACGTTAGTTTAACCCCATTTAACGTTAGTTTAACGCCATTTAACGTTAGTTTAACGTCATTTAACCTTAATTAAACGCCATTTAACGTTAGTTTAACTTCATTTAACGTTAATTAAACACCATTTATATTTAGTTTAACGCCATTTATCTTTAATTTAACGCCATTTAACGTTAGTTTAACGCCATTTAACGTTAGTTTAACGTCAATTAGCGTTAGTTTAACGTCATTTAATCTTAATTAAACGCCATTTAAGGTTAGTTTAACGCCATTTAACGTTAGTTTAACGCCATTTAACGTTAGTTTAACGACATTTAACGTTAGTTTAACCCCATTTAACGTTAGTTTAACGCCATTTAACGTTAGTTTAACGTCATTTAACCTTAATTAAACGCCATTTAACGTTAGTTTAACGCCATTTAACGTTAGTTTTGCGCCATTTAACGTTAGTTTAACGCCATTTAACGTTAATTTAACGGCATTTAACGTTAGTTTAACGCCATTTAACGTTAGTTCAGCGCCATATAAGGTTAGTTTTACGCCATTTAACGTTAGTTTAAGGCCATTTAACGTTAGTTTAACGCCATATATCGTTAGTTTAACGCCATTTTACGTTAGTTTAACCCCATTTAACGTTAGTTTATCCCCATTTAACGTTAGTTTAACGCCATTTAACGTTAGTAACGTTATTTAACCTTAATTAAACGCCATTTAACGTTAGTTTAACGCCAATTAACGTTAGCTTAACGCCATTTAACGTTAGTTTAACGCCATTTAACGTTAGTTTAACGCCATTTAACGTTAATTTAACGCCATTTAACATTAGTTTAACGTCATTTAACCTTAATTAAACGCCAATTAACGTTAGTTTAACGCCATTTAACGTTAGTTTAACGCCATTTAACGTTAGTGTAATTTCATTTAACGTTAATTAAACACCATTTATCTTTAGTTTAACGCCATTTAACGTTAGTTTAACGCCATTTAACGATAGTTTAACGTCAATTAATCTTAATTAAACGCCATTTAAGGTTAGTTTAACGCCATTTAACGTTAGTTTAACACCATTTAACGTTAGTTTAACGCCATTTAACGTTAGTTTAACACCATTTAACGTTAGTTTAACGCCATTTAGCGTTAGTTTAACGCCATTTAGCGTTAGTTTAACGCCATTTAACGTTAGTTTAACGTTATTTAGCCTTAATTAATCGTCATTGTATGTTAGTTTAACGCCAATTAACGTTCGTTTAACGCCATTTAACGTTAGTTTAACTTCATTTAACGTTAGTTTAACTTCATTTAATATTAGTTTAACTTCATTTAATATTAGTTTAACTACATTAAACGTTAGTTTAACGCCATTTAACGTTAGTTTAACGCCATTTAACGTTAGTTTAACGCCATTTAACGTTAGTTTAACGCCATATATCGTTAGTTTAACGCCATTTTACGTTAGTTTAACCCCATTTAACGTTAGTTTAACGCCATTTAACGTTAGTTTAACGCCATTTAACGTTAGTTTAACGCCATTTAACGTTAGTTTAACGCCATTTAACGTTAGTTTAACGCCATTTAACGTTAGTTTAACGCCATTTAACGTTAGTTTAACGCCATTTAACGTTAGTTTAACGCCATTTAACGTTAGTTTAACGCCATTTAACATTAGTTTAACGTCATTTAACCTTAATTAAACGCCATTTAACGTTAGTTTAACGCCATTTAACGTTAGTTTAACTTCATTTAACGTTAATTAAACACCATTTATCGTTAGTTTAACGCCATTTAACGTTAGTTTAACGCCATTTAACGTTAGTTTAACGCCATTTAACGTTAGTTTAACGCCATTTAACGTTAGTTTAACGCCATTTAACGTTAGTTTAACGCCATATAACGATAGTTTAACGCCATTTAACGTTAGTTTAACGCCATTTAACGTTAGTTTTGCGCCATTTATCGTTAGTTTAACGCCATTTAACGTTAGTTTAACGCCATTTAACGTTAGTTTAACGCCATTTTACGTTAGTTTAACGCCAATTAACGTTAGTTTAACGTTATTTAACCTTAAACGCCATTTAACGTTACTTTAACGCCATTCAACGTTACTTTAACGCCATTTAACGTTAATTTAACGCCATTTAACGTTAATTTAACGCCATATAACATTAGTTTAACGTCATTTTACCTTAAACGCCATTTAACGTTACTTTAACGCCATTTAACGTTAGTTTAACGCCATTTAACGTTAGTTTAACGCCATATAACGTTAATTTAAAGCCATTTAACGTTAGTTTTGCGTTATTTAACCATAATTAAACGCCAAATAACGTTAATTTAACGCTATTTAACGTTAGTTTAACTTCATTTAACGTTAGTTTAACTTCATTTAATATTAGTTTAACTTCATTTAATATTAGTTTAACTACATTTAACGTTAGTTTAACGCCATTTAACGTTAGTTTAACGCCATTTAACTTTAGTTTAACGCCATTTAACGTTAGTTTAACGCCATTTAACGTTAGTTTAACGCCATTTAACATTAGTTTAACGCCATTTAACGTTAGTTTAACGCCATTTAACGTTAGTTTAGCGCCATTTAACGTTAGTTTAACGCCATATAACGTTAGTTTAACGCCATATATCGTTAGTTTAACGCCATTTATCGTTAGTTTAACGCCATTTAACGTTAGTTTAACGCCATTTAACGTTAGTTTAACGCCATTTAACATTAGTTTAACGCCATTTAACGTTAGTTTAACGCCATTTTACGTTAGTATAACGCCATTTAACGTTAGTTTAACGCCATATATCGTTAGTTTAACGCCATTTTACATTAGTTTAAGGCCATTTAACGTTAGTTCAACGCCATATATCGTTAGTTTAACGCCATTTTACGTTAGTTTAACGTCATTTAACCTTAATTAAACGCCATTTAACGTTAGTTTAACGCCATTTAACGTTAGTTTAACGCCATATAACGATAGTTTAACGCCATTTAACGTTAGTTTAACGCAATTTAACGTTAATTTTGCGCCATTTAACGTTAGTTTAACGCCATTTAACGTTATTTTTGCGCCATTTAACGTCAGTTTAACGCCATATAACGTTAGTTTAACGCCATATATCGTTAGTTTAACGCCATTTAACGTTAGTTTAACGCCATTTAACGTTAGTTTTACGCCATTTAACGTTAATTTAACGCCATTTAACGTTAGTTTAACGCCATTTAACGTTAGTTTAGCGCCATATAAGGTTAGTTTTACGCCATTTAACGTTAGTTTAACGCCATTTAAATGCTTTTTACGGAAAACACTCAGTTTTAGATGAAAAAGGGTGTATTTTAGTTAGTCTTACTGCTTTTCACGGAAAACACTAAGTTTTAGATGAAAAAGAGTCTTTTTCAGTTAGTCTTACTGCTTTTCTCGGACAACACTCATTTATAAATGAAAAAGGGTGTATTTTAGTTAGTTTTACTGCTTTTCACGAAAAACAATCAGTTTTAGATGAAAAAGGGTGTATTTTAGTTAGTCTTACTGCTTTTCTCGGAAAACACTCAGTTTTAGACGAAGAAGGGTGTATTTTAGTTAGTCTTACTGCTTTTCTCGGAAAACACTCAGTTTTAGATGAAAAAGGGTGTATTTTAGTTAGTCTTACTGCTTTTCACGGAAAACACTCAGTTTTAGATGAAAAAGGGTGTATTTTAGTTAGTCTTACTGCTTTTCTCGGAAAACACTCAGTTTTAGATGAAAAAGGGTGTATTTTAGTTAGTCTTACTGCTTTTTACGGAAAACACTCAGTTTTAGATGAAAAAGGTGTATTTTAGTTAGTCTTACTGCTTTTCACGGAAAACACTCAGTTTTAGATGAAAAAGGGTGTATTTTAGTTAGTCTTACTGCTTTTCTCGGAAAACACTCAGTTTTAGATGAAAAGGGTGTATTTTAGTTAGTCTTACTGCTTTTCTCGGAAAACACTCAGTTTTAGATGAAAAAGGGTGTATTTTAGTTAGTCTTACTGCTTTTTACGGAAAACACTCAGTTTTAGATGAAAAAGGGTGTATTTTAGTTAGTCTTACTGCTTTTCACGGAAAACACTCAGTTTTAGATGAAAAAGGGTGTATTTTAGTTAGTCTTACTGCTTTTCTCGGAAAACACTCAGTTTTAGATGAAAAAGGGTGTATTTTAGTTAGTCTTACTGCTTTTCACGAAAAACAATCAGTTTTAAATGAAAAAGGGTGTATTTTAGTTAGTCTTACTGCTTTTCTCGGAAAACACTCAGTTTTAGATGAAAAGGGTGTATTTTAGTTAGTCTTACTGCTTTTCTCGGAAAACACTCAGTTTTAGATGAAAAAGGGTGTATTTTAGTTAGTCTTACTGCTTTTCACGGAAAACACTCAGTTTTAGATGAAAAAGGGTGTATTTTAGTTAGTCTTACTGCTTTTCACGGAAAACACTCAGTTTTAGATGAAAAAGGGTGTATTTTAGTTAGTCTTACTGCTTTTCTCGGAAAACACTCAGTTTTAGATGAAAAAGGGTGTATTTTAGTTAGTCTTACTCCTTTTCACGGAAAACACTCAGTTTTAGAATTAAAAGGGTGTATTTTAGTTAGTCTTACTGCTTTTCTCGGAAAACACTCAGTTTTAGATGAAAAAGGGTGTATTTTAGTTATTCTTACTGCTTTTCACGGAAAACACTCAGTTTTAGATGAAAAAGGGTGTATTTTAGTTAGTCTTACTGCTTTTCACGGAAAACACTCAGTTTTAGATGAAAAAGGGTGTATTTTAGTTAGTCTTACTGCTTTTCTCGGAAAACACTCAGTTTTAGATGAAAAAGGGTGTATTTTAGTTAGTCTTACTGCTTTTCACGGAAAACACTCAGTTTTAGATGAAAAAGGGTGTATTTTAGTTAGTCTTACTGCTTTTCTCGGAAAACACTCAGTTTTAGATGAAAAAGGGTGTATTTTAGTTAGTCTTACTGCTTTTCTCGGAAAACACTCAGTTTTAGATGAAAAAGGGTGTATTTTAGTTAGTCTTACTGCTTTTCTCGGAAAACACTCAGTTTTAGATGAAAAAGGGTGTATTTTAGTTAGTCTTACTGCTTTTCACGGAAAACACTCAGTTTTAGATGAAAAAGGGTGTATTTTAGTTAGTCTTACTGCTTTTCTCGGAAAACACTCAGTTTTAGATGAAAAGGGTGTATTTTAGTTAGTCTTACTGCTTTTCACGGAAAACACTCAGTTTTAGATGAAAAAGGGTGTATTTTAGTTAGTCTTACTGCTTTTCACGGAAAACACTCAGTTTTAGATGAAAAAGGGTGTATTTTAGTTAGTCTTACTGCTTTTCTACGGAAAACACTCAGTTTTAGATGAAAAAGGGTGTATTTTAGTTAGTCTTACTGCTTTTCACGGAAAACACTCAGTTTTAGATGAAAAAGGGTGTATTTTAGTTAGTCTTACTGCTTTTCACGGAAAACACTCAGTTTTAGATGAAAAAGGGTGTATTTTAGTTAGTCTTACTGCTTTTCTCGGAAAACACTCAGTTTTAGATGAAAAAGGGTGTATTTTAGTTAGTCTTACTGCTTTTCACGGAAAACACTCAGTTTTAGATGAAAAAGGGTGTATTTTAGTTAGTCTTACTGCTTTTCACGGAAAACACTCAGTTTTAGATGAAAAAGGGTGTATTTTAGTTAGTCTTACTGCTTTTCTCGGAAAACACTCAGTTTTAGATGAAAAAGGGTGTATTTTAGTTAGTCTTACTGCTTTTCTCGGAAAACACTCAGTTTTAGATGAAAAAGGGTGTATTTTAGTTAGTCTTACTGCTTTTCACGGAAAACACTCAGTTTTAGATGAAAAGGGTGTATTTTAGTTAGTCTTACTGCTTTTCTCGGAAAACACTCAGTTTTAGATGAAAAAGGGTGTATTTTAGTTAGTCTTACTGCTTTTCTACGGAAAACACTCAGTTTTAGATGAAAAAGGGTGTATTTTAGTTAGTCTTACTGCTTTTCACGGAAAACACTCAGTTTTAGATGAAAAAGGGTGTATTTTAGTTAGTCTTACTGCTTTTCTCGGAAAACACTCAGTTTTAGATGAAAAAGGGTGTATTTTAGTTAGTCTTACTGCTTTTCACGGAAAACACTCAGTTTTAGATGAAAAAGGGTGTATTTTAGTTAGTCTTACTGCTTTTCTACGGAAAACACTCAGTTTTAGATGAAAAAGGGTGTATTTTAGTTAGTCTTACTGCTTTTCACGGAAAACACTCAGTTTTAGATGAAAAAGGGTGTATTTTAGTTAGTCTTACTGCTTTTCACGGAAAACACTCAGTTTTAGATGAAAAAGGGTGTATTTTAGTTAGTCTTACTGCTTTTCACGGAAAACACTCAGTTTTAGATGAAAAAGGGTGTATTTTAGTTAGTCTTACTGCTTTTCACGGAAAACACTCAGTTTTAGATGAAAAAGGGTGTATTTTAGTTAGTCTTACTGCTTTTCTCGGAAAAACACTCAGTTTTAGATGAAAAAGGGTGTATTTTAGTTAGTCTTACTGCTTTTCACGGAAAACACTCAGTTTTAGATGAAAAAGGGTGTATTTTAGTTAGTCTTACTGCTTTTCTCGGAAAACACTCAGTTTTAGATGAAAAAGGGTGTATTTTAGTTAGTCTTACAGCTTTTCGCGGAAAACACTCAGTTTTAGATGTAAAAGGGTGTATTTTAGTTAGTCTTACTGCTTTTCACGGAAAACACTCAGTTTTAGATGAAAAAGGGTGTATTTTAGTTAGTCTTACTGCTTTTCACGGAAAACACTCAGTTTTAGATGAAAAAGGGTGTATTTTAGTTAGTCTTACTGCTTTTCTCGGAAAACACTCAGTTTTAGATGAAAAAGGGTGTATTTTAGTTAGTCTTACTGCTTTTCACGGAAAACACTCAGTTTTAGATGAAAAAGGGTGTATTTTAGTTAGTCTTACTGCTTTTCCGGAAAACACTCAGTTTTAGATGAAAAGGGTGTATTTTAGTTAGTCTTACTGCTTTTCACGGAAAACACTCAGTTTTAGATGAAAAGGGTGTATTTTAGTTAGTCTTACTGCTTTTCTCGGAAAACACTCAGTTTTAGATGAAAAAGGGTGTATTTTAGTTAGTCTTACTGCTTTTCACGGAAAACACTCAGTTTTAGATGAAAAAGGGTGTATTTTAGTTAGTCTTACTGCTTTTCACGGAAAACACTCAGTTTTAGATGAAAAAGGGTGTATTTTAGTTAGTCTTACTGCTTTTCTCGGAAAACACTCAGTTTTAGATGAAAAGGGTGTATTTTAGTTAGTCTTACTGCTTTTCACGGAAAACACTCAGTTTTAGATGAAAAAGGGTGTATTTTAGTTAGTCTTACTGCTTTTCACGGAAAACACTCAGTTTTAGATGAAAAAGGGTGTATTTTAGTTAGTCTTACTGCTTTTCACGGAAAACACTCAGTTTTAGATGAAAAAGGGTGTATTTTAGTTAGTCTTACTGCTTTTCACGGAAAACACTCAGTTTTAGATGAAAAAGGGTGTATTTTAGTTAGTCTTACTGCTTTTCTCGGAAAACACTCAGTTTTAGATGAAAAGGGTGTATTTTAGTTAGTCTTACTGCTTTTCACGGAAAACACTCAGTTTTAGATGAAAAAGGGTGTATTTTAGTTAGTCTTACTGCTTTTCACGGAAAACACTCAGTTTTAGATGAAAAAGGGTGTATTTTAGTTAGTCTTACTGCTTTTCACGGAAAACACTCAGTTTTAGATGAAAAAGGGTGTATTTTAGTTAGTCTTACTGCTTTTCTCGGAAAACACTCAGTTTTAGATGAAAAAGGGTGTATTTTAGTTAGTCTTACTGCTTTTTACGGAAAACACTCAGTTTTAGATGAAAAGGGTGTATTTTAGTTAGTCTTACTGCTTTTCACGGAAAACACTCAGTTTTAGATGAAAAAGGGTGTATTTTAGTTAGTCTTACTGCTTTTCTCGGAAAACACTCAGTTTTAGATGAAAAAGGTTGTATTTTAGTTAGTCTTACTGCTTTTCGCGGAAAACACTCAGTTTTAGATGTAAAAGGGTGTATTTTAGTTAGTCTTACTGCTTTTCACGGAAAACACTCAGTTTTAGAATGAAAAAGGGTGTATTTTAGTTAGTCTTACTGCTTTTCTCGGAAAACACTCAGTTTTAGATGAAAAAGGGTGTATTT
>CAUDMG010002663.1:82500-267500 GCA_958450375.1 Homarus gammarus | reverse complement strand
ATCTTAAATTTGTAGTTTTGGCCATTTCTCATGATAAGGATATCAAGGAATGGAAGGGATCCATTTATTTCTCTCTCAATTTTTTTATCAAGATTTATCTTATCCACGTTTTCTTTGTGGATCTACATGATATATATATATATATATATATATATATATATATATATATATATATATATATATATATATATATATATATATGCAAGTAAATCACTGTAGGTGCGCGTGATCTAGGTATATGCTGATGACCACCAGGAAAGAAGAAAACACGAAGTTCCCAAGCGCTTTCGTGTAATTCACATCTTCAGGGGTGAGTACAGACTAGATAGAGTAATGCAGAACAAGATGAATATATACAGAGGAGGGTGAGACCAGGTCCACAATGGTCAGGTATTAGGTAATGACCCTACTAATCTTTAAATAGCACACAACGGTTGGTGGTCAGGTCAGATGGTCAGGTGACCCGGCCTTCTCACCTGGTTACAAATCTTCTTAATTACAAAGTTGTCCAGCTTGTACAAGCCGTTACTCAAATTCATGTTGAATGCTTCGGTATGTTTAACAAGACTAGATTCTATGATGTTCCTACTATCAATTGAATTACATGGTAATATTGAGGAGGCATTATCCCAGTCAATGCAATGCTTGTTATCCCTCAAATGAACAAACAGAGCATTGGATTCCTGGCCTGTCCTAACACTGTATTTGTGTTGTAAAAATACTTTAAAAAATAAGAAAATTAATTGAAAAATACGTTTATATAATTGGTCCCTTTGTTATTATGATCAAGTAAGCGTTGTAGTTAATATCTAATAAATGTAATTTATAAAAATAAGTTAAGTCATTAATTAATTAGAAATTATTTGTTATTATAAGTAATAAGATAATTGATTGATAGATAATAATTGTTAATAATTTAAGTAAAAAATAATAATTATTTCAGTTTTCATTTGACTCAGATGTAAACATGGCGGAGCTTTTGATCCAAGAATTCCATTTGTTTATCTCTTTAGGTCAAGTACAGCCTTGACACTTAAGACAACTGTTCCTAATGGATAATCCGGGACTGTCCATGGATCTTGTTTACGTTGCTTGTATCTAACGGGCTTGGTATTGAGGCTGAGAATAAACAACAAGTACTTGGTGGCCCCAGTGCCCTCGTCTCTCCAACAACCTGACAGAAATCATTAATGGTTAAAGTTTGATTTTAAAATTAAATAAAACACTAAGTGATACATATCAAAATTTACCTGTTCTCCGTGATTCGTTTTCCGATAATATCAAAGCTACTTTCCTGAGACTTTTACCACCCCGAAGCGACCAGCCTACAGACTACATATCGTGACCTCAGTAAATCCAGAACATTTTTTACTCATCTCAAACACCTGAACACTCCGTTAAACTACAGGTACATTCAAGTCACATTCTAAAAATAATCGACGAAAACTGAGTTCAAAGTGCCCCTGTAGTAAGTTATAATCATTACTTTAACAACACACACCGGTTTTTAAGACCAAACTAATAATTAGTTGGATACAATGTGATGAGGAAGAAACTCGCTCTGTTGAACGAGCCGTGGTTACACCTCAGCCACCGTAGCGACCTTCATCCCTTCAGTTAAATATATCAACTTTTTATAAAGAAACTCACTCGTTAACCATAGGTGTAGCGGTCAATAAAAGCTCACAGACTCTTAATGTTTGCCACAAGTTAAATATAAGTTCAGGATAGTAATTCAACGAAAAATTCCATAATCACAGCCCGTTTCATCGTCCTTAGATAATCATAATTTTGTCTAATGTAAAATTGTGATTATTATCCATTCATAACCTTCATGTCCATAAACCTAATAGGCAGGGACGGTTTTTCGTTATACACATGAGTAAAAACCCCAACAAAACCAGACCTAAACCTACTGTGTGTGTTGGTATACGTTCTCGAGTTGTTGGTAAGGTTTAATGTTAGATTTTCTTAATGTTTCTGAATGTAAAGTGTACTGATATGATATTGTATTTGATGTTGTTGCTAGGGGTAGCGGCGAGTCAGACGTATTAACCCATAACAATTTTAATAGCTCTGTGTGCCAATTGTAATACATGGCATAACATTAACCAAACCAAAGTTTTAATCATACCTTAATTTAAATTCCTGGCGGAGGGTGAATCAAGTCCTGGTGTAGTTAACTGTGGTGAATACTCTTGTAGTTCCCACATGTTTTAATTGACTTCACTTCAAAAAGGACACTTGGAAAATTCACTACGGTACCTCGTACTTTTAATGCTCACTAGAAAAAGGGATTCCACGCGTGAATTTTTCTTTAACCTTCAATTAGGTTCACTACCTCCGTTAACACTATTTATTTCCATTAATCCAATCAAGTTATGGGGCCATAACACTTCACTTGGCATCAGTGACAAATATCCTCTAATCTCATCGAGTCACTTCACCTTTTAACCAATATTTCCCATATATTAACACAACACTTCACGTTACGGGCCCTCCAGCACTTCACAACACCGAACATTTCCACTTATATCAGTATATAACACCGATAGAGTATCAAGTTTTTAAGGAAATTGTCAAAAATGAAGGACTAATGCACACGTCAACCGCGACCATGTACTGTACAGGACAGGACTAGCGAGTGTTGGTGTGGCTGTCAGCTGCCCATACATGTTGCCATATCGCCAAAATTTATTTATTTTTAATTCTCTATCGTATAAATCGTTGTTGATGTTAGAATAATGACGTATATCAATTATATTGTAATTTATCTTATTACTCTAAAATACATGACAAAGCTTTTATTTTATTTTATTTTTTAGGGTGTTGTGGTCACGGCTGTGATAAAGGCCAACCAGGGAGTGTAGTACTGTGCCTTCAGTTAAATCAGTTCATAGTTGTCATCAGTGAATGCAGAAGAGACTATAAATAACTTAAAGTGAATACATATTGGCATTCAAGCTGGTAAGGACAACTGCCAGCCTATTCGTGTCATAGGTGCCACAGAGACTTTAAATTTTATTTTGTTTGTGTGCTTTCTCAAGGACTGAATCTGTGTTTATAATACACCACTCACAGGGAGATACAGTGTACACAGTGATAGTTCATAGTGTCATCAGTGACCGCTGAAGTTGTAAATAACTTAAAGTGAGCGCTCACTAGCAGGCAAGCTGGAAAGGCACCGTGCCAGCTGAAACCAAGTCGTGTCATAGGTGCCACAGAGACTTTAAATTTTATTTTGATTGTGTGCTTTCTCAAGGACTGAAACTGTGCCTACAATACACCATTCACAGGGAGATACAGTGTACGCAGTCGCAGACGACAACTCTATAGGCAACAGAGAGTAGCTAAGTACTTTTTCTCTCTTTATTTTTTTATAGGTGTAGATTTATACACAGTCTGCACCCCCCCCCCCCCCCCCACAACAACAACAACCATGAGTTTGATATGTGATTACTGCAGGGAGACGTCGGATATGGAGGATACAGGCCTAACTAATGCAACGTTTAGGAAGTTACTAACTGCCGTAAAGCATGATGGCTGTTGCTGGTATTGCTCTGGCTGCATAGTCAAGGTGAATGAAGCGATTGCAATCCATAAGGGAACGAGTTCTCTAGGGACGAAAATAGATGAAGCAGGAGCCCTGCTGGTTGACAAACTGGAGCAAGTTGGGAAAGAGATCCTTGCTAAGGCTGAGGAAGTAGCTGATAGAATGGAGGTGGTTGCTAAGAGGAGTTATGCTGACGTATTAGGAGGGCCACGGGGGGGGGGGGGGGCGGAGAGTAATGCAGAATCAGTACAGGTTCTACAGCAGATTGGGACTTTGAAAAAGTGTGTCGAAGAAATGAAAATTAACGGACCTACTGTTAGGGGAGAGGAGGAACACCAGGAACGGCTCCAGCGCAGGAACAATGTAATAGTTTTTGGAGTCACCGAGAGCCAGGCGGAGGGAACTGTGAGTAAGGAAACACACGACAAGGTGCTGTTTCAAAATATTTGCACAGAGGTTCTGAAGATTCCAGCAACCCCTCAGGATGTGAGGAGGATGGGACAAAAGCAGGGGGCTAAGCCTCGCCCCCTCAGGATCACACTAGTGAGTGAGGAGGAGAAATAGCAAGTTATTCGGCAGGCAAAAAACTTAGCAAGGAGCGAGGCATTTCGGGATGTATTTATTCACCCAGACCGCACGGTAATGCAGAGGGAACAGCACAAGAAGCTCCTGCAGGACTTGAAGCAGAAGAGGGAGGAGTCGAGGAGGAACGGGGACAGGTGTACATGGGTTATACTCAGGGGGAGGGTAGTGGAAACAAGTGTGCCGACACAGGGCCACCCACTCAACCCCCCACCCGGGAGGCGGCACCAGCTCAGTCTACCGGACAGGAGGGAACGAGCGCCGTGTAAACAATGACATTTCTAACCACACCCTGCAAAATACAGTGTACTTAACAAATGCTGCAGCTTCTGAGAATGTGGGTGGAGCGGGTTTATTACTAAGAGCAGAGACGTTACCGAGAACAAATTCTGGCTTGAATGTCATGTACACTAATACTGACACGTTCCTTGATAAGAGAGAGGAGTTTGAAACACTACTAAGAGTACACCAACCAGATATTGTAGGAGTTGTAGAACTGTTGTACAAGAACAGGAGAATCGACCCAGAGGAATGTGAGTTCAGTATTGCTGGATATGACTCATTTACGAACCTAACTCAAGAATCCTGCAGGAGGGGTGTGGTTATCTACGCTAGGCAAGACCTTAGAGCCAGCCAGGCGAGGGTACAGGGAGAGGATGTTTTTGAAGAGTCCAAGTGGTGTAAAATTAAATTAAAGGGAGGGGACTTACTTATCGTCGGGTGTATCTACAGATCCCCAAACTGTGGCCCACTAAATCAAAGGAACTTAAGAACCTTAATAAACAATGCGGCGATGCTCAACCCCAGCCACCTCCTTATCATGGGGGACTTTAACTATGGCGACATCGACTGGAGAAACGAGTCCACCCCGAATGACTTGAATAATCCTGCTACTCTTTTTGTAGAAACTCTGAGAGATAATTTTCTGTTCCAACATGTTAGAGACCCGACACATTACAGAGGGGAGCAAACACCCAAGCCACTAGACCTCATCATAACAAACGAGGAGGGTATGGTGGCCAAACTGGAACACCTTGCCCCAGTTGGCACCAGTCACCATACAGTGTTGTCATTCAGATTTAACTGTTACCTAGTTCAAGATAAGGCCAGGCCAAGGTGCAAATATTACAAGGGAAATTACAATGGGATGAGGGAAGAGATGAGGGGTATCAACTGGCCTGACTTATTAAGGTACAAGAACGCAGACACTACGCTGAATATCATAACTAGTAAAATGACCCATTTGATCGATAAATATATACCCAAGACCAAACCCAGTGCTTCTAGGAATACGAGGGGATCACTACACATGAGCCATGCGGCGGTCGACAAAATTAAGAAGAAAACCCAGAAATTCAAGACGTGGGTTGGGTCAAACGATGAGCAAGACAGGAGGATGTATGCAAGAGCCAGAAACCAAGCAAAGATAGAGTGTAGGAGGGCTGAAAAGGAGTTCCAGAGGCTGGTTGCACGCGAGGTCAAGTCAAACCCAAAGGCGTTTTACCGCTATGCAAAGTCGAAATTGAAAACGCGAGTAGGAGTATCAGACCTGAGGCTTGAAGATGGTAGTTACGCAGATTCTGACCAGGATAAAGCTGAGGCATTGAACAGCTTCTTTTCCTCAGTGTTCACAAGAGAGGATGCAACTAACCTTCCTGCGTTTGAGGACAGACGGTTCGACACAGCACTGACCCACATTGTGTTCACAGAAGAGGGTATTAGAAATAAACTGTCCAGGCTAAAGGTCCATAAGAGTCCCGGACCTGACATGGTGCATCCTGTAATCCTAGTGGATGTTGTAGTTGAAAGTGTCCTACAAAGCTACCTGTCATCCTAGTGGATGTTGTAGTTGAAAGTGTCCTACAAAGCTACCGGTCATCCTAGTGGATGTTGTAGTTGAAAGTGTCCTACAAAGCTACCTGTCATCCTGGTGGATGTTGTAGTTGAAAGTGTCCTACAAAACTGTAATTCAGGCCGGCCTGTTATTTTTATTATTATATTCTGTAATATTGAAGTATTATTATGTTCTTCTGTGTGCCATAACAAGTGGTGCTATGTTCATTTTATCTGCCCCTGGCTGGGAGTTTGTGTGATTATTCAACTGAGTTGCAAAATTTTACGTATGTGAAAATTCTGTAACGTGTGTTGCCTGTATTGATGACCATTACCCCAGTAGTGCAAGATATTGTGTTTTGAAATTATGTATTTACTGTGAATGTTTTGTTGACTATACCGCATAATATTGAATCTTTGGGAGGGGAAAGCTTTGTAACGACCACGGTCGTACACGTCAGTTAACGCCAAAATCAAATGATTCATATTACGCTCCATAGCCCACAAAACATGTACCTCTGCTTTATTTTTGAGTCCTCCATCTGAGGAGTCCGTTTTCTCGTCACTTCAAGACGCCTCAGTCCTCCGTTATCCCATTTTCTCTGACTTACTGAAACCAACCTCTCTATATAATGTATTTGAATGTGAGAGAGAACACCTTTGTTTTGAGTCAACTTAGATATATCTGTTTACAGTTGAAACATTCAAGATCCATTGTGAGTGGTGTTGAACGCTTCAACTGTCCTTATTGTTAATAAGACGTGTCAAGTAAGTGAGTGTTGAGTCTGCCAGGACCAACGATACCCATCGGTTTCGTTCCCTAAGGATATCCATGAGTTTCTGATCGCGCCTGAAGTTAGATCATTTTGTCGCCCCGACATCAGAGAATCTGATGTTTATAGTTTAATTAGTGTCAGTTATCTATTTAAGAAAGTCATTAATTTCCTGAGCTATTCTGTCAACTGGTATAATCTCCAAGATCTAACGTCTCCCTGTGAATAACTCCTTGTTCGCTGCAGGCCTGAGCTTGCAGAATTGTTGTTATCAACGTGTATATTCCACCTTTTCCTGGCAAGCTCAACCTCTGATTAGATTATATGAATAGACATAGGAAATTACCCTGATCCGGAACACCGGAGTTCATAATTAAATATACGGTGATCCAACATGGTAGAGAAGGTATGTTGATGGTGAGATTGACCTTTCTGGCATGAATAGGGAGGCCCAAGCTGCCCAGCGGAGGCACGTATATACCTCTACACGAGGAAGAATCACGCATTCGTGACTCTTCTTCCACGTCTACAGGTATGTTCACGTGTGTTCCACGCCGCCATATTAACTCAGTAACTTAGTCATTTTTGCGAATATCAGTGTTCATGTTTCAACATAGTACTTTCAGTGCCAATTAAGTCAAGTAAAGTAGAGCTCTAGCTATCGTCTGAACCGGTGCCAGACGTATGTTTTTTATAGTGAAGTTAAATATTCACGCATTCGTGACTCTTCTTCCACGTCTACAGCCACTCTCCTGAGGGTCGATAGCTACCTATGGGCAAGATGGTTATTGAAGACTGTCTCTAAGGGGGCGCATTTAGAATCCCAGGACACGATTCCCCCGGGAAGCGCCCTCACCACTCTGCCAGTGTGTAACGAGTCAACCTCCCTGAGTGGACCTAGCGAGCGAGCCTTCAGCTTGGCGGTCGCTGTAAACAACTCTGGCCCACTGACTCCGTCATATGATCATGGTCTACCTACTGTTCTTGGTTATATGTATGGAGCCGTATTAATATCCATGCTTAGGGATGACTAGCAGAAATATAGTCATCCCAGGTTAAGTATTGAACCCCTGAATGAGAGTTCAAGGTACCAGGTGGTTCCTTGTGAAGTGGTAAGAATTTTGGTATGTTACTAATGGTGGAATTGCCCAGTGTGTTATGTATTCATCTGTAGTACCCATGAAATAATAACCTGAGAGTATGAGGTTCTAACCACCAATTGAGTAGGTAATTTGTTCCTTGTTAAAGTAAGACCTGCGGGTCCAGGGTTATTGACAGTGTGTAAGCATTTCTAAATCTTACTTGTCACAGAAATACTACAACAGTGTCCAATAAAGTAATGAGTATTTGGAGGTGTTTAATGAGGTAATAAGTTCTTGAAGTGTTTGATGACTTAATAAGTTAATTTCGGTTCTGTTTAGCCTGAGTGAATCTAAGATGCATCTTCTCCACTCACTGTGTTAATAAATATTGAATTAGTAATCTGAGTATCACCACTCTACTCCTTCTAAACATTGGTTCCCAGAAAATAATACTTACTCACGTGCCTATACATCTACCACACTACCCAAAACCCTTCCATGAGTTCTGTTATATAATGAAAAGTCTGGGTGGTGGCAGCTACCCTTTGTAAGTATAAAAAGTGTTGTACTAAGAATAACATGGTTCCCCAGACTAACCCATGTATAAGAATAGACATAAAACAAAGTATACTTCAGAAAGGTAAGAACATTGAAACTGAGAATACAATCTACATGACAGGAAAGGAAAAGAAAGAACATTGACTTGGAAAACAGTAAAGAAGCATAAGAGTTACTTATATAAGAATATAAGGTATAGAGATAAAGAATATATAAAGAATATAAGTAAGAATATATATGGATAAATGTATATGTGTATATATGTATGTATATATATATATATGTATATATATATGAAGTAAAGAATGGAAGAAAAATAAGTATATAAAACAGGGTACTCATTGGAAGAAGGCTACATAGAACAAATAAGTATATGAGTAAATAGAATACTAACAGAAAAGAATAGCTGGATGGTAAATTATTGAAAAGAGAAAACCCGGCCCGTTACACGGGGTGGTAATATCGACAATATTTACCTAGATTTTGCCAAGGCTTTCGACAGTGTACCCCACGAAAGGCTGAAAATCAAACTGGAAGGGAACGGAATTCGGGGAAATGTCCTAGCGTGGATAGAAGACTTTCTACATGACCGCAAGCAGTGTGTGGTGATTAATGGCACGAAATCGTCATCTGTACCTGTAACAAGTGGGGTACCGCAGGGTAGTGTATTGGGCCCGCTGTTGTTTGTTTGTTTCATAAATGACATGCCTGACGTTGTACACTCCTCCATACAAATGTTTGCCGATGATGGCAAGTTATTTCGGGAAATTAAGGACCAAGCGGACTGTGAAGAGCTGCAGAAGGACCTCTGTGGGCTCCAGGAATGGTCGAAGAAATGGCTGCTGAGATTCAATGTCACGAAGTGTAAGAGGATGCACCTGGGGCGTACCAACGGTAAGGAGGCGTATCATCTGTCCCAACGGGATGAAGAAAATGCACTAGTTGAGACTGTGTGTGAGAAGGACCTAGGTGTGTATGTTGACAATGAGCTGAAGTTCTCGGGCCATTGCGAGAAGAAGGTAAATCAGGCATCTTGCATTCTTTCCTTGTGGTTTTGATGAGAGGAAGAAGAAGAATAAAAAGGATTGTGTTTTGATGAGAGGAAGAAGAATAATAAAAAAGATTGTGCTTTAATAAGAGGAAGGTTTTAGGGGTAACTATTATATTTGATCACAGAAAACGTTCCTGGGGTAACTATTATATTTGATCAGTGAACTTGGAGTAAAATGCAAGCGTTAAGTCGCAGCCAATATAATAACTATTGACCTCATAGATCAATTTTATGATTTTCCTATTAAACTAGGTTATATATTGAGTCTTGGTCTGTCCTTCACTGTCGACAACAGTATTGAAGTAGTTAGGTTGGTTGGTGATATAGAGATGAACCATTAGCTCTGAGGGTGCAGTACCAGGCCAGTCTCAATCAGGCCAAGTTATTATATTTCATGTTTTCTTGGGCCTTTATATGTTAGGGGAGTCCCTCCATGACCCTTGTGTCACTACAAGGATGATCCTCATCTTTTTTGTTTCTAGTTTTTATTGTGGGTTTTTTTATTATAGTTTTGGTAATATTAGATATTTTTGTTATTTATCCTTTATTTCTATTTTGATTATTTATTTGGTTTAATTTGTATTTGCTAATTACTAGTTAAAAATAAAAAAAAAATTTACCAATTGTTCACTCAATAATTTAAATAAATTGTATAAGAATTTAATATTTAAGAGTGTCACTTTGGTAAGGGAAACTGTCAAGTCCTGTAAGATTATTTTACTCTCTTCTCTTGGTCACAGATCGTCTTCTTACTTCACACTCTAGTGCCTCTTGAATTATTCTAAAGGTATAAACTATATTTATTGTGTTATTACCGTACATATGGTGGTCCTCAGTCCACATTCCTGCCACTAGGGTACAGGTACAGGGTGTAATAATATACCTTCTCAGTGGAAACTTTTCTTTTTTTACAAACACTGTACTGTACGTCGCCGCTCTTCAGTGACTATGTGGGGTATGAGATGTTTGTGTTCACACTCAGGATGGGTTGGAGAAAGGAAACTCACAATGTGCTCTCCATGTACATGTTGTATTGGATGTACAATGCAGCTTGGTGCTGGGAAGGCAGCATGGTTACAAGCATTGGGTAGAGAGAGCTGGTTGGTGAGGATGCTCAGAGGAGGACAGCTTGTGGGTCGCCATGCTCGCCGGCGGGAGAGAGGACCGCCAGGCAGGCGGAGGAGGAGCGAGGACCGCTAGGCAGCGACGGAGGAGGTGTTGCTGGCTGGTTGGTGGCGGTAGAAAGAGCCAGGTCACCACGAGGTCAGGTCTTAAATAGCAGGGGGCAGGCGTGGCTTAGTAGTTGGCCCCCGCTCCGTGATGTATGGCGGCGCTGGTTGACCTAGACCACGAGGCATACACTGGGGAATTGGTGGGGTCGGCTACTCAGCGACAAACAACGTTTGTAGGGGAGAAATCCACTACAACTACATCACCAACCTCACAACACATTCACGTAAATAGTTCTCAGTTAAATAGTCGTTGTAAACAAGGAAATAAATAACTTTCTCCTATTATAACTGACTTTTAACTCACCCTGTTAAAGATACATTTATTTACATGTTGTAACATTAATGAGAGACATCTGTACTGTACTGTACATCAGTTGTAGCATTAATGAGAGACATCTGTACTGTACATCAGTTGTAGTATTAATGATGGACATCTGTACTGTACTGTGCTGTACATAGGTTGTAGCATTAATGAGACATCTGTACTGTACATCAGTTGTAGTATTAATGATGGACATCTGTACTGTACTGTACATCAGATGTACCATTAATAATGGTGTTACAGCTACATTTATTTCTATAAATTGAAGGGTAAAGTTTACATATCTCCCTTAATATTGATCTAATTGATCTGAAATTCATTATGAGCAAAGAAACCTTAGCTTAAAGTGCCACTTTGTTCAATGTTCTTATGAATGCAAGCAGATGAGTGCTAACAGACATTAGTCGATCCATAGTTTACCATGATGAGGTGTATCAAGTGAAACAAGTATATGGAGCAAGTAACAACATCACTACATTATAAGATGTGGTAACTGATAGACTAAGGTTAGGATATAAGTACCTCTGGCAGTGTGTTCCTCAAGCAGATGTGAACAACACTATATGAAGTGTGTGGCCAGACATATGGCCACACACTCTGGCAGTATGTCCCTCAGGCAGATGTGAACAACACTAAATGTAAAGTGTGTGGCCAGACATATGGCCACACACTCTGGCAGTATGTCCCTCAGGCAGATGTGAACAACACTAAATGTGACGTGTGTGGCCAGACATATGGCCACACACTCCAAAACTACGTCCTTGACTGCGTGAAGATATAACCTGAATATTAACCCCCAAGTGCAATACAGAACAGTACAGTATAATATGGATCAATACAGAACAGATCAGTACAGTACGGTACAGGTGTCCCTCATAATGCTACAACTGACATACAGTACAATACAGTACAGTATAATATGGATCAGTACAGAAAAGTACAGTACAGTTGTCCCTCATAATGCTACAACTGACATACAGTACAATACAGTACAGTACAGTATAATATGGATCAGTACACTATAGAACAGATCAGTACAGTACAGTACAGTTGTCCCTCATTAATGCTACAACTGACATACAGTACAATACAATACAGTACAGTACAGTAGTCCCTCATTAATACTACAACTGACATACAGTACAGTACTGTATAATATAGATCAGTACAGTACAGGGTTAAAGCCTCACATATAACAAAGACAATGTTGAATCTTGGTCAAACACTAAAACAGTCACCAGGAAAGTGATCTGGACAATAAATACTGACTCCAGTTTACTGTATACACAATGTAATATACTAGTGACCCAAATTTATATAAAACACTCGTGTCTATGAGTTATTGGCAGTCACCTTCAACCCTTGCCATCATGTTATTTAATAATATTCTATCTAGACTCATTTCCAGCAATAATTGCGGTCATAAAACAGTAAATTATCATAAATATTACCTTGGCTCCTCCCCGGGTGTCGTCCAGACCAATCTAACATTTGGATCTCAACTCAAAATATAATCCACACATGGAATCTTCTGCTTATTAAATTCCATAAATACAAAAACCTATTATTTTACTGCTTCTTTAATCATAATGAATTTTAGGGCAATTACAATATTAATTAAAGACATCCACATACAGTATCTGAAGACCAGCCATTACTGTACACATGTTCTACAATATTGGGGTTGTAATAAAATATTCAGCAATAGTTTAAATACTTATATGTCATTCTGTAAGATATTAATGTTTGTGGCACATCATGGCCAAACATAGTGTATACAGGCAGTCCCCGAGTTACACGACCATCCGACTTACCATCACCCGCACTTATGAACGGGATCCCAATACATTCACTGCAATTTTTTAATTAAAATCCCAATTTTTTCATTAGCTCTGAGGGTGCAGTACCAGGCCAGTCTCAGTCAAGCCAAGTTATTCTATTTCATGTTTTCTTGGGCCTTTATATGTTAGGGAAGTCCCTCCATGATCCTTGTGTCACTAGAAGGATGATCCCCATCTTTTGTGCTTCGTTTTTATTGTGGGTTT
The DNA here is from genome assembly GCA_958450375.1 of Homarus gammarus. NCBI lineage: Eukaryota > Metazoa > Arthropoda > Malacostraca > Decapoda > Nephropidae > Homarus > Homarus gammarus. The sequence goes on along the minus strand of CAUDMG010002663.1, from coordinate 254,469 downwards.
TTGTGATCTTTCTATAAGATGGACCTCCCGTCTTATATAGAATGAGTTTTATTTTTAGTAATATTGGATATTTTTGTTATTTCTCCTTTATTTCTGTATATATTTCTATTTTTCTTCATTTATAAAGTTTTAATTTATATTTGCTAATTACTAGTCAAAAATAAAAAAATTCACCAATTGTTCACTCAATTATTTAAATAAAACTTATGAGTATTTAATATTTAAGAGTGTGCCACTTTGGTAAGGGAAACTATGTCAAGTCCTGTAAGTTTATTTTACTCTCTCCTCTTGGTCACAGATCGTCTTCTTACTTCACACTCTAGTGCCTCCTGAATTATTCTAAAGGTATAAACTATATTTACCGTGTTATTACCGTACATATGGTCGTCCTCAGTCCACATTCCTGCCACTAGGGTACAGGTACAGGATGTATTAATATACCTTCTCAGTGGAAACTTTTCTTTTTTTAGACACCGTACTGTACGTCGCCGCTCTTCAGTGACTACATCACCAACCTCACAACACATTCACGTAAATAGTTCTCAGTTAAATCTGTCGTTGTAAACAAGGAAATAAATAATTTTCTCCTATTATAACTGACTTGTAACTCGCCCTGTTAAAGATAAATTTATTTACATGTTGTAACATTAATGAGAGGCATCTGCACTGTACTATATTGTACTGTGCTGTACTGTACATTAGTTGTAGCATTAATGAGGGACATCCGTTCTGTACATCAGTTGTAACATCAATGAGGGACATATGTACTGTACATTAGTTGTAGCATTAATGAGGGATATCTGTACTGTACATCAAATGTAACATTAATGAGGGACATCTGTACTGTACATCAGTTGTAACATTAATAAGGGACATCTGTACTGTACATCAGATGTAACATTAATGAGGGACATCTGTACTGTACATCAGTTGTAGCATTAATGAGGGACATCTGTACTGTACATCAGATGTAACATTAATGAGGGACATCTGTACTGTACATCAGTTGTAACATTACTAAGGGACATCTGTACTGTACATCAGTTGTAACATTAATGAGGGACATCTGTATTGTTCAATACTGAACTGCACTGTACTGAACTGAACTGTACAGTAGCATTTATATGAGCATAAAATGTTGCACTGTACTGAGTTGAATTGTCCAAGTCTTCACTACTATGTTAACCAACAACTGTACAGTATTTATATTACATAACTGTATGTAAAAATAATGGCAGCACCTATTACTACTATTTTGTTAGTGGCCTCCAGCCTCCCCCAATAACCACACCTTCACTACCATTTATTACCTTAATATTAAACATCCTAATACATAAGTAGCTACCCTAGCTGTGTTGAGTTAGTGGAGCTGCAGATCAATGCAGTACAAAAAATACCACACCCACAACTACAACTTTGCTGTCACTTGGAATCGAGTACGAGTTCTAAGGTGACTCAAGAGGTTGATATGGACCAGCAGTCGTCCACAGATGGTGTACAGTATGTGTGGACGACTACATCTAGTGCAGGTGTTTGTCATTACTGTCACCACACACCTGACTCACCACCCTCCATACATATCTGACATCATTAGCCTTCAACACAAATTTTAGATCCACAAAATAATTATCAATTATGTTTCACTTAAAACAATAATAAACTACTTGAATATTTAAAATGACTGACATATATTCTGTATTTTAGGGTAAGTTCAAGAAATTCTCTATTTAGTTAAGTTATGTTAGATTAATAACTTGAAATAAACTTTTAAAAACAAGTTATTTAAACAACCTTACTCATGATGATTTACTATACATTATATATATGGTTACAACTCAGACAGCCAAGAGATAACATACACTACCTCTCAAACTTTGCCCTGGGTTCATGTCCTGTTGTTCCAAGACTTACCTCTGTTGTTAATATTAAAAGTGTCGTCCCTGTAGTGAAGGTGTTAGTGGTGATAGTCTACTCACACCTTGTGTATGGGGTCACCTCTGAGCTGAATAAAATCATCTGTTGTTAATATTAAAAGTGTCGTCCCTGTAGTGAAGGTGTTAGTGGACTCGCCTACAGTACTGTACACAAATTATTATATTATGAACATTGTGAAGAGAATAATTATAATAATTATAAACATAATAGTAAATATATTTATTCTGACCTTTTACTAAACATTTATAACAAAATATCAATTAAATCTCATAATTTTGGTCAATTAAACACTAACAAAACAAATTTACATTACAGGATAAATATTAATGAATATATATATATATATATATATATATATATATATATATATGTATATATATATATATATAATCAACACCTCAACCCGCCAGGATTCGAACCCACTGCCCACAAGCCTATGACTGTGACCGGGAACGCTAACCGCTAGACCACCAGGATGCTAAAAGCAGTCCTAGACTTTGTTATATTTCACACAAAGCCTGTTCAACGAGCTTATGGCGCCGTGAACCTCTAATGGGGACCACCCGCACCACTTAGGTGGTCAGAGTAACGTTTTACCAAATCCGGCTTCGAAACACGAGGATCCATATATATTTCATTAGCCCAATAAAGCACGCGTTCCCCGGTCACAGTCATAGGCCTGTGGGCCGTGGGTTCGAATCCTGGCGGGTTGAGATGTTGATTGTATGTAGAAGTCCGCGTGCTTTATTGGGCTAATGAAATATATATGGATCCTCGTGTTTCGAAGCCGGATTTGGTAAAACGTTACTCTGACCACCTAAGTGGTGCGGGTGGTCCCCATTAGAAGTTCACGGCGCCATAAGCTCGTTGAACAGGCTTTGTGTGAAATATAACAAAGTCTAGGACTGCTTTTAGCATCCTGGTGGTCCAGCGGTTAGCGTTCCCCGGTCACAGTCATAGGCTTGTGGGCCGTGGGTTCGAATCCTGGCGGGTTGAGGTGTTGATTGTATGTAGAAGTCCGCGTGCTTTATTGGGCTAATGAAATATATATGGATCCTCGTGTTTCGAAGCCGGATTTGGTAAAACGTTACTCTGACCACCTAAGTGGTGCGGGTGGTCCCCATTAGAGGTTCACGGCGCCATAAGCTCGTTGAACAGGCTTTGTGTGAAATATAACAAAGTCTAGGACTGCTTTTAGCATCCTGGTGGTCCAGCGGTTAGCGTTCCCCGGTCACAGTCATAGGCTTGTGGGCCGTGGGTTCGAATCCTGGCGGGTTGAGGTGTTGATTGTATGTAGAAGTCCGCGTGCTTTATTGGGCTAATGAAATATATATATATATATAAATATATATGTATGTATATATATATATGTATATATATATATATATATATATATATATATATAGGAAATAATGAACTCGGGGAATATTATCTGGATTTACAGAATTTCTCAGTAAAATATACAGTACTTAATCTATTAATTACAGGTATATATATCAATTAACCACCCATCACCTTTCAATGAGTTTGTAGTGGACGTCTCCCCTACAACTGCGTAGCTGTAGGCCACCTGCGACGTCTTCCCTAGCAACCAAACTAGCGGCCCGGGGGGGGGGGGGGGGGCGTCGTCACCAGATGCCACCGTATCCTAGCAACAGAGCCAAAAGACCGGCTACTTCCCAGGTTTTCCCACCATGACTCACAGATGACTCACGGCTGCTGTGTATATAAGCTCTGTCTCTCCATTGAGATTCATTCTGCTCTCGGTTCCTGAACACGCAACACCTCCTCCAGCAAGCTCCTCGCTGTCCGGTTCTCATTCAACCTGGAGGCCAGCAACAGGCAACATCTTCTCTAATGAAGCTCCTGCACATCTACCTCCTTCAACACGCTACTCACCTAACGTGTCTACTGAGCAGCTCCTCACCACACGGCACCTCCAGCACCAGACTGTCTATCATATAACTTATATTATATAAGAAAACCACCTTAGAGTTTCCATCCATCCTGAGTGCTAGACAACATTATATCACGAAACCCTACAATTTTTCTTACCATTTAATAGATCGAGAAACTAATGTATACTTTAATTTAGCGGCATTCCAAAATTAAACACGATATCCACGATTTATTTGTGGTAATGAATTTTAAATTGATGTTATGGTGACAACGTCGCTCTTGTTCGTAAAATACTAAAAAGAACACCAAACAAACCTTTGAAAACCTGACCTAATGTTTCCTAACTTGAGAAAATGTTAGGAATCACTTAATTTATAAATCCCTCATCTTACCACCCACTTAACACCAAAAACGTGAATAAGATAAACTTTTACCTTTGGATTTTTAGAAGTGCAAACGTTAGGTCAGGTTTTATGAGAGTTGTTTGGTGTTATTTATAGTATTTTACCCCACATTTCCCTCTACTTTAAAGCCCTGCCCACTTTAAACAAACAAATATTGCTAGTAATCTCCCCCTACATCGTTGGGGTGGGAATAAAATAAGTGATTTGCCTCAAAGATAAATGTTAAGAATCTTCCAAATCAAGAAAACTAGAGAAAAAAAGGCGATTCGTAGTTAACGAAAACGTATCTAATAAACTTACCTCAATAAATAAGGTGGTGCTGTACAATCCACGCTGACGACCACTGATGCACCAAACTGGCCTTTAACACAACAACTGGATCCATCATCTGTAAAGAAAAGATAACTAATATTAGTCCATTGGCTGTCCTTAGGTTTTGGTAAGAGAATTTTTTTTTTTTACTTAGTTTTTACTCAAATCTGACCTTTATTTCATTAGCAAATTATCGCTTTCTGCAAAAAATGAACATTAATTTTTAACAAACTGCTGATTTGCACAAAAAATTACGTCAAATCTGAGTAAAACGCCAAAAACACACAAACCAAAGGAACCAACCAGCCAACCTTCCCTAACCAAGTGAGTAAGACCTCGGGTGAACATGGCGGGAACCTATGGACAGCCAAAGGTCCAGTGTTACCGAAAATCTTACGAGTAACAAATACTTTTAAGGTAAATCCTGTAACATACAAGACCATGACAATCACTTGGGTATGAACACCGCCACTACGAACACCGTCACTATGAACGTCACTATGAACTGGACAAAACTTAATCGTATTTCATTAATTTAAATAAAATCATTGAGCCAAAATTGTTAAGTATTCTTTAAGGTAACTTGTCAATGTGAGAGTTAACGACCATTAACCTATGCTTGTTCACTAGTGCTTCTTATACCATTTAAAGTATTTCCTTTTAAAATAAATCGGTACAAATAAATAACCTTAAGATGTCAACCAATACAAAAGTATAAATTTTACTAATTAAATACATTAAAAATAACACAATCAAACGAAGGTTCTGGTAAGTGAGAGAGACGACCAACAGCACCTCCCACCTCTGTGCCTATATTGGAACAGAGGCGTCGACCCGTCAATCGCCTGTTTAGTATTCTTCCCACCAAAAACCGTATCCGAATAAGGTAATCTTAAAAAATAAATCCAACCTTAATAGAACATACAAGATTTAATAAAAATTTTAGGCTAAGTGAATTAATATCGTAAAAAAGAAAAGAAACAATAAGAAAAACTTTTCGGATACATAAACAGAAATAATAATACTGTACATTACTGTACTCTAAATTGTTCAGCTTCGGATACACTTGTGTAGGACGGAAAAGTTACCATCTATATCAATAAAAAAATGTGACGTTTTAATCATCCCAGCAGCGCCATCTGTTGAGCTGACCCGTTACTATACGAGAAACGTGTAGTGGAATTCTCCCCTACAAACGCTCTTTGTCGCTGAGTAGTCGACCCCACCAATTCCCCAGTGTATGCCTCGTGGTCTAGGTCAACCAGTGCCGCCATACATCACGGAGCCGGGGTCAACTGCTAAGCCACGCCTACCCCCGCTATTTAAGACCTGACCTAGTGGTGATCTCTCTCTTTCTACCTACACCAACCAGCCAGCAACACCTCCTCCGCCTGCCTGGCGATCCTCTCTCCCGCCAGCGAGCATGGCGACCCACAAGCTGTCCTCCTCTGAGCATCCTCACCAACCAGCTCTCTCTACATCACGCTTGTACCCATGCTGCCTTCCCAGCACCAAGCTGCATTGTACATCCAATACAACATGTATATAGAGAGCACATTGTGAGTTTCCTTTCTCCAACTCATCCTGAGTGCGAACCGGGGAATGCTAATTGGTGGTCTAGAGGTAGCATTCCCCGGTCACAGTCGTGGGCCGTGGGTTCGAATCCTGGCGGGGTGAGGTGTTGATTATACATGTATATATATATATGGAGTGGTGTTTAGTGGCTTTACCCCTAAGACACATAGTAACAGATAAATAACTAATCAGCTACTCTACAAAACTTTCCTTACTTTACAATCCTCTAACTATAATTTCTTACTCTACCTGTAACTCTTAATTTACAAACATTATAGCATTAACCTCACCTCATAAACATAATGGTCATGTGTACTGTACTCCACTCGTTACTTTTAACAACTTGTCAAATGTTACACAATGAATTCAAGGTACACTATATAGGTCAAGAAAAATTGACTTTGAAAAACACTTTTATTTACATGGGATATGCATTGCAATCTGATTTAAATAAATCTAACACTATAATGAAGTTAACTAGAAAATGTGAAAATTGTAAAGCCCTTAATACAGTACAATGTTATATTTGATGGTATCACAAAACTGTGTATCAGGTAAAGAGAATCATCCACACTTGACCACAACTACCATATACTTTTCATTTATTAGTGACATTTTGGCTCCAATCAGCTTGGAAAAAATGCATTTTCCTCGACCAGCGTAAAGTTCTTTCAACAATTAAATTCTATTATTTGCATTATAAGTCCAACAAACATATTCTTTAGGGTATACATTTCCTGTGGGCCATTTAGTAATGTTAATGTATTCCACGTCAACAACTCCTCCTACAGACATTTGTGTCCCAAAAGGTGCAGCTGGTTGCAATAGTCAGTGACAGATACAGTATGCTAATGAACACATGTTTATAACAAGTAATGATAAACAAACATCCAGCAGTTAGACATGTGAACAATACATTACTTAATAGTGTTTACTGTATAATAAAATACAGTCGAACCTTGATAAATTGGATTAATTGGGGCAGGCTAGTCCATAAAATGGAGGTCAGAAAAAAAAACCCGAATATGGGAGGGGGGGGGAAGAGAACACTGCAATCTGAATTGTTTAAAGAAAATAAGTTGATGTTATGTTATTACTGTACTTGAACAACTGAAGTCTTTAAGTGTATAACAAGGTTATTAAAATATTATTTCGTCAACAATAAAAAAAAATGAAACGGAACTCTCTGGGTTGAAATTTGGATATATAAATGAGGTTGTGAACAACTCTGTTGTCACTGTTATTACTGTAAAGTGTTATATGTAAGTAACTACAGAATTTGCCTAATGAATAAAGAGAAAACTTTATACAGTACAGTACTATAAAGCTAAAAATAAGTGTAGGAGTATATTGTATGTGGAAGACAAATGTTTATCTGGGAGCAGAGGGGAGGGGGGTAGCATTGGTGGGTGGCTCCCTCCCCCTAACTCCCCCAAGGTTCCTTTAACACATCTTTATGCAATTCCACCAAAATTCTCATATAATTTAGGATCATTTGGTACCAGGTTGATAAAATATTTTCATAAAAAAATCAACTTTCCTGATAAAGAATCACACACTGAACACCATGAGTCATTGTTTACAAAGAGCAAACAGGTGATTGGCCTACCACAATGTCTGTCTTCAACACTTAGTAAATTAGTACATTACAGTTGTGTATTTATCATCACTTAATACTATTGCAGTGTATTTATCATCACTTAATAAATACTACTGTAGTGAATTTATCATCAATTAATAAGTAATATTATAGTGTACAATGTTGGGCATCTGCATATACCCTGGATTATTCATTAATCATTTGTTAAGTGTACAAGTAGCCAAACTGAGTCATCATATAACACTCAAAGGTAGTAAATAACATTAAGAAGGTATCTTCATATCAAATACTATAGTGTGTGTGTGTGTTATATGGTCCCTGTTGTAAGCCGGTCTACTGAAAGCTCACAAGAATGCATCTTGAATAAACAACCTTCTGATATAGCTTATCCTTTTATTTTCAAGTCATATTACAGCTTACATACAGTGTTGTAGTTTTTCTCTATTACTGAAGACGTTATGTTAATCATGATGAACCATAAACCATAAGAGGCCAATCATATGAAAATACAATACTGAATCAATAAATAAATAAACCTGACAAATGTGGCAACACCTGATCAGCCCCAGTCCACTCAGAATGTCTTAGTTCTAAGTAGGCCTATAGCAAAACTAATATGATCACTGAACAGTATTCATTGAGTGTGGTTCATCTCACAAGATTTATTTTTATAAATTTTTCCATTTCTTAAAGCACTTTTAATTTTTTTTTTTTAGTATTTCTGGTGACCAGAACATCTCAGAATCCGAAAAAAGCAAATTCCAATATGTTGAAGTCCGATTTATTGAGGTTTTACTGTATTCACACTACAGAAAAGTACAGTAGTTAAATTGGTGTACTGTATAGGCTTGACAAACTATTTCAGGAGCAACAAAAGTAACTATGACTTTGTTGGGCCCCATATAAACTTCAATACCAATTTAAACAATAGCTTTTGTCAATGTAAAGTTTCAACATTATACCATCAATTTTAATTAAAAATAACAATGAGGACAGAACACCTGAAATATATTTAAGCATTTCTCTAGACCCGTAAATGACACAGAGGGAAAAGTTTACCAATTACCAATTATCTGGTTCATTAAGGCTTGAACAGTTTCAGAAAATTAAATAACATAAAAGGTAATGTTTGCTGGTTATTTACATTGTGTTACACTGAAGATGATGATGTATCATTAGGGTGTAATATGAACTTCTCACATTTGATGCAGAACTGAGCTTTATATTCTAATGTCAATTGTGTGCATACTGTACAGCCAACTCCTCACATCTAAAGAGAATAAGATTTACCAAATGACCATCAAAATATATATTAGGAAAATACAAGTTGCAAAAACAAATATATGATGTCGGCATAAAAACAAACACATCATATATAATACAAAAATCCTCTTTTATAAAACATTAATTTCTGACCCATTAAAAGGTACACACCAACACAAGTAAATTAAATGTCATTTTTGTCAACAAACAAAAAATATCAAGTCTTAAAGGACTTCAACTCTGGCAGAGAAAATACAAAACAGTAAACAAAAAGTGGGACGTTATCACCCACCAGCTGGATATAATAATCATTCTTTCAAGAAAAGTAAAAGTTGCACTCCAAGATTTATTCAATATGTTACCAAGATAACCATACTGTACTGTACTTGTGTTTAGTGACCTCCAATCTCTGTACAGCACGTTGTGATCACTCAAACACAGTAAATGGTCCATGTTACAGACTTTGTCAAGTATAAGTGCAACACTACATTCTTGTCATGAATGTGGATCCCCCTTATGATTAAACCACACAAAATACAGCTGATGATATGAAATAAAACATAAAAGGAAACCACAAGGCTTTCAACCAAGTGTGTGTCCCTGTCCACGGAAGATGCCACCACCACCTCCTCCACCTGCCCTGGGAGCTGTAGGGGCACGTCCAAAGCCTGACACAACTCCTCTTTGATTGGGGAAATAGTCGTACCTGTAAAAAATTAATTAATTTTAGACACTTTACTGACCTGTCTCTACAATGGCTTACATGTAGAGCATGTTTCTCCACTATAATAAGGGGTGGCAGAAATTAAGAGCAATTATGGACTTTATTTACTGTAATTCAATCACTTTTAACTGCTGTACAAGATGTGTTCTGCTACAATACTCTTCCACAAGGGTCCAATATAACTGTCACATTTTTCTGTCACTTTAGACTACGTACAATTACTTTTCCCCAACCGTTTGGATGACCCCCCACCCTAAAGTCAACCAACTGTTACCTAAAGAGAAGTGAGAGAGGAGGCTCTGTTTTATAACAACCACACTGTACACCAAGTGTTTTATAACAAACACACTGTACACCAAGTGTTTTATAACAAACACACTGTACACCAAGTGTTTTATAACAAACACACTGTACACCAAGTGTTTTATAACAAACACACTGTACACCAAGTGTTTTATAACAAACACACTGTACACCAAGTGTTTTATAACAAACACACTGTACACCAAGTGTTTTATAACAAACACAGTGTACACCAAGTGTTTTATAACAAACACAGTGTACACCAAGTGTTTTATACCAAACACACTGTACACCAAGTGTTTTATAAAAAACACACTGAACACCAAGTGTTTTATAACAAACACACTGTACACAAAGTGTTTTATAACAAACACACTGTACACCAAGTGTTTTATAACAAACACACTGTACACCAAGTGTTTTATAACAAACACACTGTACACCAAGTGTTTTATAACAAACACACTGTACACCAAGTGTTTTATACCAAACACACTGTACACCAAGTGTTTTATACCAAACACACTGTACACCAAGTGTTTTATAACAAACACACTGTACACCAAGTGTTTTATAACACACACTGTACACCAAGTGTTTTATAACAAACACACTGTACTCCCAAGTGCCAAACACACTGTACACCAAGTGTTTTATAACAAACACACTGTACACCAAGTGTTTTATAACAAACACACTGTACTCCCAAGTGCCAAACACACTGTACACCAAGTGTTTTATAACAAACACACTGTACTCCCAAGTGCCAAACACACTGTACACCAAGTGTTTTATAACAAACACACTGTACACCAAGTGTTTTATAACAAACACACTGTACACCAAGTGTTTTATAACAAACACACTGTACACAAAGTGTTTTATAACAAACACACTGTACACCAAGTGTTTTATATCAAACACACTGTACACCAAGTGTTTTATAACAAACACACTGTACACCAAGTGTTTTATACCAAACACACTGTACACCAAGTGTTTTATAACAAACACACTGTACACCAAGTGTTTTATATCAAACACACTGTACACCAAGTGTTTTATAACAAACACACTGTACACCAAGTGTTTTATACCAAACACACTGTACACCAAGTGTTTTATAACAAACACACTGTACACCAAGTGTTTTAAAACAAACACACTGTACACCAAGTGTTTTAAAACACTCGCTAAACTTCACATAGCTGAAGTAACAAGTTGTGAGAAATCTGTTAGGGGGATCGGTGGTAGAAGCGGTACCTTTCTTGCCTCGCAAGCGAGATGTCCCGGGTTCAATTCCCGGGACGGTGGAAGTTGTTTGGACTTGCTTCCTAGCCCCCATTAGTCCCTGTTCACCTAGCAGTAAAGTAGGTACCTGGTGTAAGTCGAAAGTTGGGAATTCGTATTCAGGGACAAGTTGTTAGAGCTTCCAATAACTTGGACATAAACCACTGACTCTTCAGGCTTCTATGCCCTTAACTCATGAGACATAAAGGAAAGCATGAACTTAGCATGCTTCCCTGTTGGGCGCTGTAAACGCTTCTGCGCTTCACCTTACACAATGATGTAGGGGAGTGCCCAATTATATATTATATAATAAAATAAAAAAAAAAAAAAAAAAAAAAAAAAAAAAAAATCTGTTAGTAAGTGAACAAGAAAAATTTCCATATGATAAGTTGTCCGTGTGAGTAAAGACACTGATGGGAGAAGTGGGGGGGACAGCACAGTTCCCCATTCACAGACATTACCAAAAATAGATTCGAGGCCACGAAACAACAGAGCGCTGACGTCGGAACAGAGGACATACATCTTGATGGAAATATATACTGTACTGTAATTCATTTGCTGACAGCTGTTATATTCCAGTGTATTTTGTTTTATGTTTTTTTAATGAACAACATATTAACATTAGCATTGATTACTTGGATTTATTATTAAGGGTAACAGGTAAACAGTGCTCTTTGTCCAATGTACCACTACCACCTGGTCACCCAAAAGTTCTGCCTACAACGGTGTAACTTCAGTGACAAACTGTGCTATACTTACAGGATCTGGGGGGTCTGTAGCCAGGAAGCGCCACCGAAGTCTTGAGGATACTTGAACATTAGGAAGAAGTAGAGATGGCCCACCAAGATCCCCACTAACTCCATCATACCTCTGTTCACCAAAGAAAATAAATATACAGTAATGTGCAGTAAGAGCCTCGTCATTTTATTTATGAGAAGAGAAAATCCTTACAATATAATGATAGGAAGTTCATACCCAACTCTGGAAAGGTCAAGTGTAAATTTTATGTAGAAGTGTTGTATATTGTGGCGATATAAGTCCCTGAACCCTGGCAATATGTGACATCTACTTTTGGGTGATATATATGATTGGTTTAAATTTAATGATGTTGCTTTCCATCACATATGGTGGAACCACAAATTAGGAAAAAATATTTAGAAAATGCATTAAAATTTCAATCTCCCTCACCAAATGACCCTCAAGTAGCTACTTACATGCCAGATACTGCCAAGTGTTTAGTGAATTTTGTGTAACACAGTGTTTAACTGACTATATACAGTGGTACCTCGGTTAACGAGCACAATCCGTTCTAGAAGGGTGCTCGTTAACCGAAACACTCGTTAACCGAAACTATTGATTCAATGGGTTTTTGGGTAATTGGTTCCAGCTCACCAAAAATTGCCTCCATTCAACAAAAAAGGTAGAAAAGTACAGTCATGCGCTGGTTAACGTCCTAGATACGTTCTTGGAAACGTGATGTTAACCGAAATGGACATTGCCCGAAATTACATAAACCTATGGGATTTATTCTAATGGGGGTTCCAGGCACCGAACCCCAAGTTTCCCATTTTACGACCATTTAGACCCACTAAATATTAATATAATGTTATGGTAAATATCATAAACACACATAGGCATGGCTAGGTTTATTACAAAGTGATGAAAAGGATACTGTAAAGAGGGCAGTCCACAAAACATGTAGCTATGTCTCTCTTTATTTGAGTGCCCCGTCAAAGGAGTCTGTTTTTCTCTCACTTCAGGACGCCTGAGTCCTCTGTTTTCTCTCAATCTTAGAATGCACCCGAGACTTCGTTAATCCTTAGTAATGACACAGAATTTGATATTGCAATTGTTGAGGCAACTTAGATATGTCTGATTACAGCAAATGTGTTATTGTCAATTTGAAGGTGAAAGATTTTATCCTCAATAGATGTAGGTTAACATTACACCTGGAGGCAAATGCCTAAGGAAGGAAGGATATTCCTTTAACACATAATATCTGGCTAGTATGGGGAGGATCATCGTGTCTCCGTCAGGGTGTCGTGGAGTGGTGGCCCAGCAGGCGCCATGGAAGTTTTGGGGAGGGGGGGGGGGGGGGGGCACGGACGTATATGCGATCGGACGTTGTTCGGTTGAACGTTAACCGGCGCATGACTGTACACTTACTTTGAGGTGTGTATGTAGAAGGCTCCTGGAAGATGATGCTGATGATGGGAATTAGAATGGGGGTGGAGGAGATGGGAGAAGAGAAGGCATTGGGGTGGAAGAGAAGTCACCCCATGGTGCCATTTCACCCATAAAATTTTAGTTCTCTTGGTGTAATTCAAGATTATTTTCTTTAAATCAACACTGCACTGCATTATATATTGTCAATATGTAAAATAAACTTCAAAATGACCAATAATTTGCTCGCAAACACAGAAAAAAGCATTTATTTGAGGAGAGTCTTAAGCAAGATGTTACCTACACTGAAAAGACACAAAGACTGACGCCTGTTTGGTGTGTTGACAGGCTGGATGGCGCGCATAAAACTAGTTTCATTACCTTCAATTTTGTTCAATAACTGTTAAAATGACTAAAAAATTTAATATTAAACTTATAAATTATTGAATAGTATAAACTTCTTGATATTTACTTAAATAGTAAGGAATTCAAGCCCTACAACCGATTACTGTATTGACGGACTAATACTACAGATGGTGGACCGCCAAATGCAAGCGAAAACACGTTGAGGTCGGCTCGTAAGAAACTCGTTAATCGAGGGATTGCTCGTTAACCGAAGTTAAGAATCTTATGGAAGGTAACTCGTTAACCGAGGCGCTCGTTAACCAAAGGACCACTGTATCCCGCATTATGGTATCAAAGAATGAAAGTGTTTTATACACTAACAATCTTTAATTATCTCGATGGCCTTACATTACGAGAGCACTGGGAAGTCCTACATTATAATGCCCAGTTCCATGTTTTGCTGAGATCTTTTGAGTAGAACTTTAATAAAGAAGACAGAAAAGAAGAAGGTACTGAGGCATGTCCTGGTGGGATAAAATATAGTAGATTTTCTCTTAATGATATACACAAACTAAATTTTGTTAAAGATTAATAGTCAGAGTGACAATCTGAAATGTTTACATTGGCCAGAATAATACACCTCCCTGTCCAGATGGATATGATTATTATGAAAGCTACCCCTCATATGAAGAAGACATGCCAATACTCCACTGTACTGTACTTTAGCTCTGCTAAAAAGATAAGCATAGCATCCAATACCAGTCTTACCCTCCTGCAATGATCATGTTGAATCCTAGGAGGACCCATGGCAAGTACATGGCTTTGAACTGTGTGCCAAACCAAAAGGTGACGATGGTATCCTTGTTGAGCTGACACCACACATAGAGGACTGCCATCACCATGGGGTCCATTAACACCACCATCTCTCCAAGCAGAGCCACAATAACACAGCAGATCCAGGAAAACAGCAACATAAAGAGGTAGTCAGCTGGTCTGCCAGTAAAGAGACCTGTCAAAGGGTAGAAATAATGATACACATGAATTTATCACATGAAAATGCTGCTAAAAAATAACTACATGTGCAGTGCAATATAGTGTACCAATAACATTAAGGTCCAAATACTATACTGTATACTGCACAGTAGTGTACTCAAAAGTTTGTTTTTTCACTGTAATGTGTTGTGTTGATAACCCACTGTAAGATGTAGACATTATTGTTCTGTTGGCACTACCTGGCAACCTCTGGTAGTGGAGAGTCTGCGGGGCCAATTGTCGCCTGTCAGGCTTTTAGCTCGGATCTCTACATTAAAGTTTTCGGCCGCTACTCGGTGTTTCTCCTTCACCTTCAAGAAAACATCTGACACCCACTTAAATACAGTCATCCCTTGGTTATAGCGCACTTGGTTATCGTAATTTTCGTTATCACGCCTCCATCAAAATCTGCACACCTGCTGTTATAGCGCATTTTTCAAGCCGAGAATTTCGTTATTACACAGTTGCCTCCAGGTGTTTTTACCCATTTGCTTCAACTACATCTATTGAGGAAAAAAATTTTCACCTACAAATTGACAATAACACATTTGCTGTAATCAAACATATCTAAGTTGCCTCAACAATTGCAACCCCAGTTGCAATTTCAAATTCTGTGTCATTACTAAGGAATAACAAGTCTCAGGTGCACTCTAAGATTGAGAGAAAACAGAGGACTCAGGCGAACTGAAGCGATGAGAAATCGGACTCCTCAGACGGGGGATTCAAATAAAGAAAGCATAGCTACATGTTTTGAGGACTACAGTATTGAGTGTACCCTTTTCAACAACTTTGTAATAAACCTAGCCAAGCCTATGTGTGTTTCTGATACTTACCATAACATTATCTATATCTTTCGTGGGTCTAAATGGTCGTAAAATGAGAAAATTGGGGTTGGGTCTTGGGTGCCTGGAACCAATTAGAATAAATCCCATAGGTTCTTTACTTTCGTTATAGCGTTTTTCATTATCACGCACTCAGCGCAGTCCCAATTAGGCGCGATAACCAAGGGATGATTGTAATATCAAGCTGTCATTAAATTATATTTAGGCTAAAAAATATGATCTAGGTAAAGTAGCTAAAAAAAGTATGTGTGTGTACTCTGTGTGAAACAATATGAGATCATAGACAATAGATATTGGGATATGTGTGTTGCCTCCTTATACAGGTACTTCCGACCGCCGCAGTTGTATAAAATATTTTTCCAAATTACGTATTTTCGAGTCCCGATGTCATGATCGTAATGACGGCTAACCTGTTAAACTAATGATCCATATTACGCTTACATGTCCACAAAACCTTCTGAGTCTCCTAGTGGGAATGTGCTCCGTTCTCCCTGTTTCTTTGATGACGTCATTGAGATGTCTTATGTTTGTTGACTGTAGTTGTAAATTCTTTCTGCTACCGAGAACCTTTAAACCTTTTTTTTCACCTATGATAAACAGAGACTCTGATAATCATAGTGAAATTGTGGTAGGGAGGTTAACTGAGGAATGAGTTGATATTCCTGGAAATGAAACTTTAAAATCTGCTCGACGGGTGTTGCAGCAAGGCTTTGCGTGTTGGGACCTGTTGCCATCCAACCTTTTGTTATCAATTTAATTCCTGCTTTTGATAGCTCAGTCAGAGCATTGTTTGTAAAGATAATAGTAGGGAATGAAACTGAGTTCGTAGTCTCAGTTTCAAACGTCAGAGTGTTACAGTAACGTATTTCAGTGAAATGGTTGAGTAGGTGGAATCTGTGACTTTAGGGGGGGTGGAAAGCGGCGGTTGCTTTTTTCAAACCATTCAGCGTCATGCTCCTCCACCCACAGGTAGGTCACTCCACCTTCTCGGTGTTGTAATTCGCCATTTTTAAGTGATTTGACCTAAAAATAGTTTGTTTGTACAAGTGTTAAAGTAACGTAGTTGATGTGCTTTGAGTGAAGTATTTTATGTCCTTAGTTAACGTCCCTTTGAAACGTTGGGGTTCGTTATACACCGTCAGTCAGCGCCATGCTCCTCCACCCACAGGTCCCTAATGCAGCCTAGGCCGTGTCTAGTGTGGATGACGCATCCACTAGTCTTGGGAGATATCTGAGGTCCAGTGGAGTCGGGTGTCCCCTTGAACCCCAACCGTCAGAAGCTCCACTACCACCCATGGGCCCCATAGGGGGTAGTATTCCCCTAAAACCCTGCCCGTGGTGAACTCGGATCGTCAAGCCCCCAAACAACTGCCAGCCCCATCATTGGTGGATGAGTACAGTACATAACTCGGTGGGGCTGTTGGTGTGGTGGTGTTAGTCCACTGGAATTATCGGAGTTTGTTGGAAGGTGTCAGTCACTTGGTGATGAAACTCCCAGGGCAATCACTGGAGTATTGCCCCTGAGGTATTGAGTGTTGTACTGGCAGGTGCCACTGGTTTTATTGGTACTAAGGTGCTGTAAGAGTTTATGTGCGTTTTGGTGTGGGTACACCCAGTAGTGGTGCAAGTAAATTGAGCCTGAGGGCATGGTACCAGGAGTTCCTGTTTTGGGTAAATACAATGTCTTTTCTGTAACCATTTTTGTGTTTAATAAACATTGTGTTTGTATGTGGGTCTATGATTCACTTATAGTATTCACCGTTGTTCTCTCCCTAATACTCGATACTATATTTACATGTACCCATGGGCCTTCCTCTCAAGTCACGCTACCAGGTCAGAGTATCAACGTAAGTGTAAGAGTGCCAAGCCCTTACAGGGTGGCAGCTTGTGGTGTGCGCTCTTACAAATGGTGGCCTCGGTGGCTCAGCAGTAAGAATAGCAGCCCCCGCTCGTACACCGACGTCAGTGATAGCGCTGTGTACTGACAAAATTTTCGTTTGTAATAATTCCCTTTAAAATGGCTGGCAAGCGTAAATGTGAGAGTTCTTGTGGTGCTGAGAAGAAAAAGAGACACCCATTTTAGATTTTCTATGCATTATTTTCACATTTTCGACTTGCGACCAATTCGACTTACGACCTGGCCGTCGGTCCCTAACCACGTCGTAAGTCGGAGAGTGACTGTACTATGTGATAGTAATCACTTAACTGTATATTTTAATCATATATGCCAACCAACCCCGCGTTGCATACTGAATGGCGGTGGGTGAAGACACACATACCAACCCTCCCGAGACATCACGAGTTGTATGTATAATTTTGGAAGTCATCGGACCCACCCTGTCAGATACTTTTTTTTAACTACTGTACATCTTATTTCTATATAAATGAGCGATGGATCCACGGAAGAGCTTATTTATGGTTACAATCTCACTTAGGAACATAAGTTCAATAATACCAATTTCTGATTTGGGATCCTCTATCCACACTACCAACATTTTCTCCATCTTTACTGATAGACTGAACTTTTAATCTTGTTTGTTTTTTCCTTTGTCGTTAGTGTATGCTCGACTCCCTCATGTTAAACACAAGGCCAGGCACTGAGACGTCCATGCTACTCTCAAGTTGTCTAAGTACAGTGATATCCCCATTAGCCAGAACAATTGGTGCAGAGCACTTCCAGGAATGAGAGAATTCTGGGTAACGCGCTGAATCTCTCAAAGCCGGAAAAATATCCCTCATCCTCGAAAGTACCAAAAATTACCCATTACATCATTTCTAAAACTCAAAAAAATATCCCCCATCCCCGGAATTTTCCGGGTATTGGGAAAATTTTCTTGGAATTTTCCGAAAAATGTGCCCCTCGGATATTCGTTCCAAAAGCTGGATTCTTCCAGAAAATTAGTTTTGGGAATGACTCGGAGAAAATATAAATTCCATCTATTGGAGAGTTCTGGGTTTTAGGGATTC
The DNA here is from genome assembly GCA_958450375.1 of Homarus gammarus. Classification (NCBI taxonomy): domain Eukaryota; kingdom Metazoa; phylum Arthropoda; class Malacostraca; order Decapoda; family Nephropidae; genus Homarus; species Homarus gammarus. The sequence goes on along the minus strand of CAUDMG010002663.1, from coordinate 235,815 downwards.
TGACTAACAGATATTACAGTATGCCCTTCAAATTCACGGGGATTAGGTTCTCAAATGGCCGTGAATTGCCAAATTTGCAGAGTAAGTCCTTGTTTAACGTTGCCCCGGTCAACGCTGTTTCGTTATAATGTCGTTACTCTTTAGATACCCATGATTCGGACAATGCCAACATGTAGAGGAAGGGTGAAAATAGTGATATCCATCAAAAAACACAATTTGGCCGGGGTGTCGCTTCACCCCCTTCTGACGCTGAGAGCCTCGCATACTGTACAGGTATGTGTATATATATATATATATATATATATATATATATATATATATATATATATATATATATATATATATATATATATATATACACACATATATATATATATATACACAGTGACCCCTCGTTTAACGAACACCTCGGTTAACGTAATTTCGATTAACGAACTGCCTTCCATAAGGATCTTCAATTCGGTTAACGAAAAAAAATTCGGTTAACGAAGTTCTTACGAACCGACCTCAACATGTTTTCGCTTGCACTGACCGGGCAACCAGCTTTAGTATCAGTCCGCCAATACATTAATTGGTTCTAGGGCTTAAATTCCTTACTATTTTAGTAAATATCAAGAAGTTTATACTACAGTAGAAGTCCAAAAATCCGGACTGCTTGGGGATTGAGTCGGTCCGGATTTTCGGATTTTCCGGATTCTCAGGCAGTACTTTTAAAATTCAAATTGAAGGAGGAATAAAGAAGAGATGAACAGGTACATTTTGATAGTTTATTCATTAGCAAATATAGCATGCTTCATTTATCAAAATGAGCAGTTTTAAAGAAAAAGCTGTGAATTCTAGAATTTTATTCTTTGCCCTTTTTATATCATAAATTGTAGACTTTCCAATGTCATATGTTTCCATTAGAAAAGTATTGCTCACACCACGTTCTAGTTTCTTAATTATTTCAAGTTTGTCGCTCAATTTCAACGTGTTCTTCTTTCTCTTCACACAACGAAGTTTATCTACTTTAGGAGCCATTATTATGGGCTTGTACAGTACTCTGTAAATGGAAAGAGTAGGATTCAAAATTACATACGTTGTCACAGTTTGATTGCTCGTTTTAAAGTGGCGACTGCGTGGTCGCTTGTTGACGCTGTGCAGCTGTGGCGCTCATGCATGTGCACATACACACAAAAGCCAGCTAAAAAAAAAAAAATTAGCTTTCGAAAAGTCCGGATTCCCAGGTGGTCCGGATTTTTGGCATCCGGATTTTTGGACTTTTACTGTATTCAATAATTTTAAAAGTTTAATATTCAATTTTTTAGTCATTTTAACAATTATTGAACATAATTGAAGGTAAAGTGACTAGTTTAATGAGCGGCATCCAGCCTCTTAACACAGCAAACAGGAGTTAGTCTCTCTCTGTTTTCACTGGAGGTAACATCTTGCTTGAAACTCTCAACTAAATGCTTTTTTTCTGTGTTTCCAAGCAAATTATTGGTCATTTTGAAATATATTTTACATATTGACAATATATCATGCAGTGCAGTGTTGATTTAAAGAAAATAATCTTGAATTACACCAAGAGAGCTAAAATTTTATGGGTGAAATGGCACCATGGGGTGACTTCTCTTCCACCCCAATGCCTTCTCTTCTTCCTTCTCCTCCACCCCCATTCTAAATCCCATCATCATCATCATCATCATCCAGGAGCCTTCTACATACACACCTCAAAGTAAGTTAACTTTTCTACCATTTTTGTTGAAATTAGGAAATTTTCGGTGAGCTGGAACCAATTACCCAAAAACCCATTGAAACAATGGTTTCGGTTAACGAATTTTTCGGTTAACGAACGACCTTCTGGAACGGATTGAGTTCGTTAACGGAGGGGTCACTGTATATAGTATTCCACATACACGCAAGTACAAGTATAAATAAAAAGTTTCTGTGATGATCAGACAACGTCCATTTCGGTTAACGTCACGTTTCCAAGAACGTATCTAGGACATTAACCGGCGCATGACTGTACTGTATTTATAGTCATATGTTTACTCTAGGAACACATTGATTTCAGTATCGTACAATGCTTATTTTCTACTCAATACATGTACATTGTACAGTAGTACCCCGATTTATGAGGTCAATTGAACCCACAGGGTACCGCGGAAAGTGAAAACCGAGTAAAGTGAACAACAGAACATATGGGATTAATTCCAATAGAGACTGGCCCGACCCCCAAACTCCACTTTTTCCGACACAATACCTATGTTATAGTAAAAATAACATCTAAATTTTATGATGGTATGCTCACACAATTAATATTTAAGAGAAATACAGTCACCAGGTTAATGTCCATTCAAATAATGGACTCAAATCTCCCCCTCCCCCCTCTTCCCAGCTCACTGGCCCCTACCTCTCTGAGAAATGATTGGGTGAAACACTAGATTTTAACGTTTAGTAATAAATAATACCTCAGACTAAAGTTAGGATAATATAATTGACATTTCTGGATTCCTTGCAGGTCAGGGAATATTTTGAATGGAAACGTCATATATTTTGCACAAAAGATAAAATACTTGCTTTGTGTAAACCAAATTATTACATTAGATCTAAAATTTGTATGTCTAATGAAAAATCCATGATGTTTATATTCAAAATGATCATCATATTGTAAGAATTCCAGCAATGTAAATTATATTTTGGTCCAGTAATTTGTATGAATTTTATGAGCTAAAGCAAATATCTTCATTAAATAAACAAAGAAATATTCTTCAAGGACACTAGCTGTCAATCAAAATACTCGGCCCTAGCTGGGTCTGGGTCGGTCCCTCCCTACCAGAGAAGCTTTGGGAGAAAATAGTATATTTACATTTTTAGTAATAAATAATAACTCAGACTAAAGTTAGGATAATATAATTGACAGTTCTGGATTCCTTGCAGGTCAGGGAATATTTTGAATGTAAACTTCATATATTTTGCACAAAAGATAAAATACTTGCTTTGTGTAAACCAAATTATTACATTAGATCTAAAATTTGTATGTCTAATGCAAAATCCATGATGTTTATATTCAAAATGATCATCATATTGTAAGAATTCCAGCAATGTAAATTATATTCTTGCCGGGTAATTTGTATGAATTTTATGAGCTAAAAAAAAAAAAAAAAAAAATTATACTTCACCGCATATATGAGTAGATGCACCGCGGAAAGTGAAAGTCTGGTTCTGGCAAGGCACCGCGTAAATGAGAAATCGCGGAAAGTGAAACCGTGTAAAGCGGGATAATACTGTACTAAGGATTATATTCTTCCTACTCTTGGGGTTCCTTGTCACCTAAATAGCTGATGTACAAATTGAGTACTGTAGTCACCTAACATAATACTGCATAAGGACAGAAGGTATTATGTATTTAAAATGCCTAAATGTTAATAATTCTCATCATGTTTACTGTACCATTAAATATTTAAGTGTAGGAGTTTGTTGTTATTACTGCACTTCAACAACTAGGGTCTGTAAGTGCATAACAAGGTTAGTAATTACACTAGTCCAACAACATTACAAATTATGAGTGACAGAACTCTCTAGGTAGGACGAGACATTAGATTTAGGGTTGGCCGTGAAAAAATTACTTTATGGCAATGACAAAAATATCCCCACAATACAAGAGCACAAAATACAACCCTTAAGTTTACACTCACCTGTTTCCAACCTGAGAGAATAGTTGTACAGGAAATAGCAGTTAATGAGAAAGTGAAATCCCGTCTGTGGAGTTATAGGGTAATAAAATAAAGCTGTCAGAGGTCGCCATAACTGTAAAAAGATAAAATAGACATGTACCGTACAGAAAATATATGTGTACACACGCACGCATGCACACACACTCACCTACGTATGTATACACACTTCACATTTTGTCACAATAATATTTAATGCAAGAAAAAATATACATAATTCTTTAATGAAAAAAAAAGGGTAATTCCTTATACTGTATTTTAGCCAATTTTTTAAGGCAAAAGATGAAAATAATGAAGAAATCCCACTTGCTGATTCAAAACATAACTGTCAACCTAAAGTACAGTATAGTACAGTACATACAGTATAGTATAGTATAGTACAGTACAATATAGTACAGTACAATATAGTATATAGTATAGTATAATACAGTATAGTGCAGTATAGTATAGTGCAGTATAGTATAGTACAGTATAGTATAGTACAGTACAGTACAGTACAGTACAGTACAGTACAGTACAGTACATACAGTATAGTACATACTGTATAGTATAGTATAGTATAGTATAGTATAGTACAGTACAGTATATACAGTATAGTATAGAATAGTACAGCAAAATAAAAAATATTCATTCATTTTTAATCATTTATTATGATTTATATTATATAATTTTAATTATTCATTTGTTCCTCCGCAAGATTGCTAGCATCTCAAAATGCTTGTCGCTCATCCTCCCGTGCTTGGGCCTCAAGATGTCGCTGCCCATGGAGAACATGCGCTCCACAGCAGCACTAGAGGGGATGGGGGTATTGTATTTGATGAACAACTCCCTCGTGGCCTTGTCGGTCGTCTTTATAACAAGATAATTGAAAATTGAACTTGGATAATTATAATTTTTTAGAAGTTGACGAACAAATTGACGCTTGACGCTCCGCTTTGGTAAAAAGTTGACTGCATCACCTGTAGCATCACCTGCCCAAAATATTGATGGCGTTAGCATTAGCAAAAAGTTGCCGCCATCCATTGACAGCGTTAAATTAACAGCGTCAACGTACAACACTGAATATAGTATAGTATAGGTATAGTACAGTATGTACAGTACAGCATAATATAGTACAGTATAGTACAGTACATACAGTACAGCATAGTACAGTACATACAGCACAGTACAGTATAGTATAGTACAGTATAGAACAGTGCATACAGTACAGTACAGTACAGTATAGTACAGTACAGTATAGTACAGTATAGTACAGTACAGTACAGTACAGTACAGTATAGTACAGTATAGTACAGTATAGTACAGTACCTCCAGTGCAGTATAGTACTGTATAACATATTTTAATGTCCCTAATTTAATGTAACATTTTATGCACCAAGTTACTCTCACATTGTCTTTTTAATTATTTCTATTTATTTATTTATTAATTTATTCTTACTTCTTTCACTCTTTCTTAATAATATAATTCTCTATTCTTCTGTGTTCGTTATACTCATATACTTGTGAGATAAGGAAGGTATTTGTTTATGTTTGCGGTTAGTCTGAGGGGTAGGAATGTAGGCCTACAGTGGTCCCTCACACACCAGCAAGGGGAGGCTGGTCAGGGGAACTAAGATGCAACACTTCAGAGGTGAAAATATGAAATACTTATTATTTAGGACTCACTGTATTACTGCACAATACCAAAGACATGCATGACAATGTTTTAGTCAACACAAGGGAATTGAGAACTAATCATAAGGGTTCTTCATTTATTAACTACGTTACTCAAATTGAACAGTTACACTTTCAAAACAATAACTTATCTTCAGAGCTAGCTAGCTGCCCAGGGGTCATATGAATCACAATACATTTTGTGAAACGGATCAAACCTAATAGGTACTCACATTATAGCCGCCATATGAGGAGGTGACACCCAGGAAACAAACAACACTCGACTCTGACCAAACACAGACTCCGCTTTTCAAACTGCGTCAGCCCACAAAGGACGCCACAACTTTCATGAAGCCACACCTCATAGGCTCTCTCATTGGTCGAAGACAGGCCAAAGGCCTTCATACTATTGGCTTGAAATTGGCGGGAACTCCCAGGTGGCGGGAACCTTATGACATTGTTACAACAGCATAGCACAGTTCAGTACAGTGCATACAGTATAGTATAGTATAGTATAGTATAGTATAGTATAGCATAGCATAGTATAGTATAGTACAGTATACAGGTTGTACCTCTCTAGACCGGCAACCTCAGGACCTGACCGGTGCCGGACCATGGAAATTCACCCTCTTCCTGGATAGATTGTGACTAGCACCACTTTCACTGCTTCGTGGTCTCTTTGAAGACATATTGAAGGGTTAAATGTTGTACAGTAGGTTCTCAAATTTCGCGAGTTTTTAATTCGACGTTTTTTATTTGGACACAAAAAAAAACACTACACAATTTAAAATTATGACAACGGAAACTAGAATTTCGACGGGTTTTAGCGGCCCGCCTACTTTCAGATATGCACAATCGTGTAAACTGTCATTTCTCTTATGTACAAAAGATTCATTATTGTTTATTACTGAATGTCTTTTTAATTGCATTGTTTATGTGTGCAAAATGAACAATACAATTCATTAATAATATGTGGAATATTAAAACACACGAGGAGACGAGACGCCATTGTTTTCATTAATGTTTACAAAATCAGTGACTGATTGGTTCTCCATATAAAACTGAAGAAAATAAGACCCTGGTTGTAACTGTAATAAAATAAATGTAAAAAAATTAATATGGTTGTTTTAAGTAATGTTATTTAATGTTAATAAATGGAATAATATAAGTAGCTAACCATTAATGGTAAAGAAAAAAAGTGAGATCGCGCATGTAAGCCCACATGTGAAAACATATCGTCATTATTTTACATAAGAATATGAAAGCAACACATATTTACTGTTCATATATATTTTAATTAATGTTTCCAAATTTAAAACAAAAATTCTACCCACCAGTGGTGGTAAAGTTGAAAACATAAGGACAGCCAATGTTGTATGTTTTTACTCGGATGACAAAGTTGCCAAGTCATCAGGTTCAACTCTAGCTGAAGCTGTAGAACATAAAAACGTTTTCTGTGTTGTTTTTAGTTTTTATTTAACTTTATCTGTGTTATTTTCATTGATTTATGAGGATGTTGCTTTATTACAGGTATTAATTCACCAAAAAAGTAGGGTAAATAAGGCAAAATTTAGCCAAACATCGAAAGTACCAAACTCAAATTAATTTTCTCCATGGGCAAATTAAAATCATTCCGGACCACAGAATGCCGGACTTAGAGAGTTACAACCAGTAGTATTGTACAGTATAATATAGTACAGCACATGCAGTATAGTACATTTCATGCAGTGCAGTAGGAGCACAGTATAGTATAGTATAGTACAGTACATACAGTATAGTATAGTACAGTGCAGTACAGTACATACAGTATAGCATAGTACAATACAGTAAAGTATAGTATGGTACAGAATAGTATAGTACTGTACATACAATATGATACAGTACAGTATAGTACAGTATAATATAGTACAGTACATAAACTATAGTATAGTACAGTACAGTATAGTACAGTCAGTACAGTACACTATAGTACAATACAGTACTGTATAGTATAGTGCATACAGTATACTACAGTACAGTACAGAACAGAACAGAACAGAACAGAACAGTACAGTACAGTACAGTACAGTATAGTATAGTACAGTACAGGTACAGTCTCATTCAAGATTCTTCCAACACTGCTGGAGACAGCTGACAACTCAAGGCAGTTTGTTTACTATAGTACGTAGTAAAAATTATGAATGAATGTAAAAGTGATTGGTGATTGGTTACTTAGTTCCTTGTTGCTTAATTTAATGGTTGGGCTTTGTTTCGTATTATATTTGACAACGTACTATAGTAAACAAATGGCCTTGAGTTGCCAACAGTCTCCAACAGTGTTTGAAGAATCTTGAAATGTCAATTGAATAACAAGGTAATATTGAGGAGGCATTATCCCAGTCAATGCAATGCTTATTATCCCTCAAATAAATTCACAGGTAGACAGTTTCATACACTTTTTATCGAATCACCTGGAGTCTACCAAAATGTCAGTTTTTTCTGCTATGTTCTTGAGATGTCTGCGTATTTGTGACTCTGAATTTATTGATGATGAATTGAAACACATTCGTTCCATTGCACAAAAACTTGGGTACCCTTCTGTGTTTGTTGATAGTTGTTTTAAAAGGGCTAAAAAATCCTTTCATTCCTCTCAAACCAGGCAAATTCCTACACTTAAGAATATTTTGACTCTGCCCTATCGTAATGAATTTGTCCCGATAGTTCGGTCCCTCAAGCTGCTAAATATTAATGTTGTTTTCAAGTATGACTCAACCATTACCAATATGTTAATAAGAAATAGCCCAAGTTTGAATGTAAATGGAAGTGTTTATTGTATTCCATGTAGCAAATGTAATTGTAATTATGTAGGGCAGACAGGAACAGCAGCTCAGAATCAAACAACATAAGTACAATATCAGAACAGCATCTGAAAGCAGTGCCCTGTTCGTTCATGTTGGGAATAATAATCACCCCATTGCTTGGGAAAAAAGCTTAGAAGTATTTAAATCATCTTGTGTCACAGAAAGACTTCTGGTTGAAGCTAGTTTGATTAAGGAATTAAAATCAATAAACCTTAGTGATGGTCAGTTCAAAACTGATAATATGTTACATAAATTTATTTGTCAGTGGCCCAAGGTTAAAAATGCTTTGAAAACCTTTGATCTAGATTTATGATAGTTATTTAGTGGGTCCCTTATTTTTTTACCTGACCTGACTAGTCACGTCACCCCCTTCTCTTAAGCTCCTCTACGTGTGTGTTGGTGTGGGGATTAGTGGATGACATCATTATGACCTGACCTCATGTTTAATAAGGTCACCCTGTATATTTAAGCCTCTCTCTGTCCATGCAATCCAGTTGCCTCTGAAGATGTCTTAAATAAAGACGAAAGCTAAGGTGCTCCGTTGTTTCCCTTTTCCCGTGTGATTTTATCAAGATATATATATATACAGTCAGCCCGGAATGTTAGTTCGTGTGCTGAAAAAATATTGATATTTACGATTATGTTATATAAATAAAGTCAAGTAACACTTACCACTTCAATTAATACTTTGTAGTGTTTCCTCTGCGCTTCAGACAGTCTTTTAGCCTTCGAGGAACACTGTCAGCAAGGTTTTGCAAGAGGTCAGGTGGCAAGTTAGCCCAGGTATCCTTGATGGCTGCCTCTAGCTTCGGGATTGATGATGTGTCAGCGTCGCGCAGACGACGCTTAACAATGGACCACAAATTTTCTATTGGGTTAAGATCTGGGCTACTGCCAGGCCAGTCATTAAGGAAAGGTACCTCACAGTCTTTGAGCCACTGTATGACACTTTTAGCAGTGTGGCATGGGGCACCGTCCTGCATGAAAAGGCTTGCCTTAGCTTTATCAAATGATTCAGGTAAGAAATCACTGAGCAGTTCAAGATAGTTGTACTGATTCATCATCTGGTTCTTAGGGAGGATTACTAGTTCACCAACACCATAATACGTAAAGGAAGCCCAAACCATAAGCGAGGCAGGGTGCTTAACAGTCTTCACTGTGTACTGTGGGAGGTGCGCGTCTGAGTGGGGGGGGGGTACACCCTCCCTCCATTACTCCCAGTCACAGAAAACGTAGCCTCATCCGACCATAATACACTCCTCCATGTCTCTAAATCCCACACTTCATATTTCTTGCAAAATTTCACTCTATTTTCCTTCTGTCTCTTTGTCAACAGAGGTTTACGGCGGGCACGAAAGCTCTTAAATCCCAGGTCATCGTGCAGGGCTTGTTGAACACAACGCAACGAGACGTGACTCAAAAGACGGGGGTTTCTCTCTTTCACTTCATGTGCTGTGAGTGAGGGATTGGACCGAACTTGTCGAGAAATAACCTCAAGTGTCCGTGGAGACAATATATATATATATATATATATATATATATATATATATATATATATATATATATATATATATATATATATATATATATATATATATATATATATATATATATATATATATATATACAGGTGCTCCCCGACTTACGACGGGGTTAGGGACCTAAATCCAGGTCGTAAGTCCGACAGAGATAAAAAAATAAAAAAAATAAATCTATTTAAAAAAAAATAAATAAATAAATAAAAATCTATAATGAAATACAGTACAGTAAAAGTAATAAATAATGAGGAATGGATACAGTGTGACTGAGCACTTACCTTAAATGTAGTCAGCTGAATGCACGCAGGGCCCCCATAATTTTCTATTTACAGGATACATGGAGACTATATTAATTGGAAGAAGCAGAAGAGGAGACAGGGCTGGGTGGGTCATCAATGTCGCTTTCTTCAGACAGGTTTATGTACTGTGGAAACTTGCTGGTTGAAGGTATTAGACCATCTTGAAGGAGTGAAGTGGCAGCACTGGTGGGGCATGAGGAGACAGCACTGGGGGACTTCTTGAAATAGATGTCCAATTTAGACTGCACAGTTTGCTTTTTCTTTTCATTATAAATCTCCCTGTAGCAAGTTAGTGACTCTTGGACCATTCTGTCAACTTTGGCATAATGCTCATAATTTTGATCCATGCCATCAAACATTTGCATTCCTTATTAATTGTAGCAAATGCCTCTGCCATATGTTTCACTGAAAACTTTTTGGGGGGTGCAGCTTCTTCTTCTACATTTTGTTTCTCTTCTTCCTCTGCAATTTTCTGTGCATCTAGTTCAATAAGATCCTCGTTACTGAGCTCTTCTGCTAAACTTTCAACCAACTGTCCAACACCTTCATTATCAATTTCTAACTCCAGCTGTTTACCTAACTCCATTATCTTCTTACTAATATCCAAAATAACTTCATTTTCATTAACTCCTTTGAAACTGTATGTCCGCTCAGTCTCATCCACATTGAATATTTGCTCAGGCAAATAATTCCCTTCCACAATCACTTCATCTAACTCCTCCTTAAAAGCTTCGGCAGAACCAACATCGGCACTAGCTGCCTCTCCACTCACCTTAACATTGTGTAGACTTGCGTTTCTTAAATCAATCAAACCACCCATGACTTCCTGTAAAGGTTTGATCACATTCATCTCCTGCCTGCTCCTTCAGGATTTGGAACAGGCTTCTTGCTTTAGCCTGTAATGTTAGAAGGCTTAATAGTACACGCTTCTGTATCTGGTCTTCTATCCATATCACCAATAATTTTTCCATATCGTGAATAGGACCTTGTCTTCTCTTTGATATTATAGTTCCCTTTATTGGTGTTGTTCCTTTCACTACTTCACGAATATGTTCCTTGTCCTTCAGAATAGTGGACATAGTCGAGTGTGAGAAACCTAGGTCGCGTGAGATTGTTGCTAATTTTTTTCCATTCTTGTGCTGTGTTATTATCTTCATTTTCATCTCAAAAGTAATTGCCTGTCTCCTTTTCCTTGGAGCACCACCAGCACTCTCACTTTTACGCTTTCCAGTCATTATAAAGTCAATTAAATACGATAATAACGAAAGTTCACAGAGCGATCAGTATAGGATACGATAGCCAAACACAAACAAAGCGCTCCACTGAGTGAGTGTACCCACGAGACGCGCCACTCTCTCGCCCCGGATGGAAACGTTTCGGTATAGAAAATGTGCGCGTCATTTGAAAATATTTTTGGTCACGACGGTCGCGGTCGTATGTTCCGACGGACGTACAGTCAGAGCAGGTCGTAAGTACCAATGGACATAAGTTGGGGACTACCTGTATATACAGTGGTCCCTCGGTTAACGAGCACAATCCGTTCTAGAAGGTTACTCGTAGTAGTAGGTAGTAAGCAGTTACCAAACAGGGAGGTACTACCGCCTGGGAAGATATTGGAAGCATAATGTGTTGTCTAATGGTAGACCCTGCTGCCATATGGCATCACGAAAATTGTGACCAAGTCCCAGGTTGCTGATCTGACTTTCTGCTTCATTTACACGCAATTGCAGGGTCTCAATTGTTTCTCTTACCATTGACAACACAACACACATATATCGCTTCTCACTTTTGATCTTTTTTTTTTCATTTTTGTATTTATAGTTCTTTATTATTAATATTAGTATTATTATTACAGTTACCTGTACTGTATTATCATCATTATTTTATTATTATATTTTTGTTTGTTTTATCATAAATTTTATTTATTATGAATTATTATGACTACAGTATTATTTATTATTATTAATAATAATAATATTATTATTATTATTATTATTATTATTATTATTATTATTACATTTTCGCCCCCCCCCCCCAGACCCCAATGTGGGTCAGTGACCTGTGCCCAGGTGGGCTAATCCCTGTAAAAAAAAAAAAAAAAAACTCGTTAACCGAAACCATTGTTTCTATGGGTTTTTGGGTAATTGGTTCCAGCTCACCGAAAATTGCCTAAATTCAACAAAAAAAGGTAGAAAAGCACTTACTTTGAGGTGTGTATGTAGAAGGCTCCTGGATGATGATGATGGGAATTAGAATGGGAGTGGAGGAGAAAGGAGAAGAGAAGGCATTGGGGTGGAAGAGAAGTCACCCCATGTTGCCATTTCACCCATAAAATTTTAGTTCTCTTGGTGTAATTCAAGATTATTTTCTTTAAATCAACAATGCACTACATTATATATTGTCAATATGTAAAATAAATTTCAAAATGACCAATAATTTGCTTGCAAACACAGAAAAAAAGTGTTTAGTTGAAGAGAGTCTCAAGCAAGATGTTACCTCCACTGAAAAGACACAAAGACTGACGCCTGTATGGTGTGTTGGCAGGCTGGATGGCGCGGATGAAACTAGTGACCTTACCTTCAATTATGTTCAATAATTGTTAAAATGACTAAAAAATTTAAGCCCTAGAACCGATTACTGTATTGGCGGACTAATACTACAGCTGGTGGACCGCTGCCAAATGCAAGCGAAAACATGTTCAGGTCGGCTCGTAAGAAGCTCGTTAATAGAGGGATTGTTCGTTAACCAAAGTTAAGAATCTTATGAAAGGTAACTTGTGAACCGAAATCTCATTAACCGAGGCGCTCGTTAACCGAGGGACCACTGTATATGTGTGTGTGTGTCTACACACACACACACATATACTTGCAATACTTTTCTACCTTTTTTGTTGAATTTAGGCAATTTTCGGTGAGCTGGAACCAATTACCCAAAAACCAATTGAAACAATGGTTTCGGTTAACGAGCAACCTGCTGGAACGAATTGTGCTCGTTAACCGAGGAAATTAGTCTCGAGAACCCGGTCACAAAAATGTCAGCAACTTTAAAAATACCCACAGACATTCTTGGGTACATCCAGCGTGTCATCTGTGAATAATAGAAGGCCGCAAAATAGAAATATGCAAATTATCCGGTAGTAGTGTACACTGTACTGTCTAGTATTGTACAGTATAGTCTCGATTTATGCGGTCAATTGAACCCGTGGAGGTCCGCGTAAACGAAATAACAGAACATATGGGATTAATTGAAATAGAGACTGGGCCGACCCCAAAACTACACTTTTTCCGACACAATACAGTCGACCCTCGTTAATTCGGACCCCTTTAATCCGGATTTCGGATAATTCGGACAAAATCTGAACAAACTTTTTTTTTTTTTTTTTTTTTTTTTTTTTTTTTTTTTTTAAGATTTGTAGGAATATTACCTATGCGGACCTTAAGCTAAAATGCTGGTCCACCCACTGCTGGGATAAAACACCAGCGTCTTTTTGGTCAAATGTAACATCACCACTAGTGTGGGGGGGGGGGGGGGGGGGGATGCAACTTTTAGCTTCAGACATGAAATATATTTACCATTTACTGCCAGTAAACAATGGAAACGTAAAATTTGTACCAATTAGTAATGAAAAGTTGTGCAGTTCCTTCAGCAAATGAAGCTCACCAACTTACAATAGGCTAAATTACCTTACAACGTGTTTTCAGTAGTCTATGTTGAAGTTCTTAGCACAGGCTAACTTATCATATCACATACGGTATCACAGTTCTCACTGATCTACAAAAAATACCGGTAATAAAAACCTTTTTGATATTTCACACTTAATATAATACCCGGTAATCTACTTCAACCTCCTATTGTTTACAACGACACATGATGCACCACGAGCTGTTGAGTATTAGCTACACGGTACACGTGTTTTTCGAATCGTTTTCAGTTAAAAAACTGTTACATCACACATATATTTTACCTTAACTGTGCCTGAATGAATATATTCTCGGAAATAAATAGTAGTTTTGCTGAAACGTGATGTATTTTAATGTAAAATAGGATAAAATACATGACGAAAACAAAAGACTTTACCTAACCTTGCGATGTTCTAGAGAAGTTACTCGTTTTTTTAATAGTTTTTGGTTAAAATACTGTTATATTACAATGGTATTCTATTCATACTGTGCTTGATATAATGCATTCACAGAAATGTAATATTTTTGCTGAAATGACGTAGGTATTAGTGAAAAGTGGGATAAAATCGTGACGAAAATAATGACTTTCGCTTTCTTTCGTTCAAAAGATGTTACCGTAATCGCTTTTCGATTGGTTTTCAGTTAAAAAACTGTTGTATTACATTAATATCCTATCCTAATTGACTTGAATAAATACTACGATACCATATTTCTGAATATTTTCATTAAAATTCATCGTCTGCAGCACCAAACAGCTTCTCCCAGTCCTCTCCTTGAACAGGGCTAGAGGGTACGTGTTTTTCGAATCGTTTTCAGTTAAAAAACTGTTACATCACACGTATATCTTACCTAAACTGCACCTGAATGAATATATTCTTGGAAATAAATAGTAGTTTTGCTGAAACGTGATGTATTTCAATGTAAAATAGGATAAAATACATGACGAAAACAAAAGACTTTACCTAACCTTCCGATGTTCTTGAGATGTTATTCGTTTTTTTAGCAGTTTTCGGTTAAAATACTGTTATATTACAATGGTATTCCATTCATACTGTGCTTGATATAATACATTCACGGAAATGTAATATTTTTGCTGAAATTACGTACGTATTACAGTGGAAAGTGGGATAAAATCGTGACGAAAACAATGACTTGGAAATATAATGCAATATTAATCCCTAAATCGGTTAATTCGGACAATCGGCTAAAACGGACACCCTTCCCCCCATTTGTCCGAATTAACGAGGGTTAGCTGTACGTACGTTGTAGTAAAAATAACATCTTAATTTTATGATGGTATGCACACACAATTAATATTAAAGAGAAATATCAATAATATTAGGGTTTTTTAACACTTACTTTAGTAGAAGAGATGGCTGGGTACACAGGGATGGGGGGTTGGTTCTGAGGCAGAGGGCAGATTATTGGCCCTCACCTGTATCAGTTGTATCACTATCCACCACAGAGGCTTGCAGGGCCTTTGTCAAACCCCTCAAAGTCCATATCCTCACCATCACTGACTTGGGCTGGCTGTGGTGGGTCGTTGGTGAAGAACTGGTAATGTTTTGCTGGCTGGGCGACCTTGTGCGCACCCTGCCCGTGCCGCTTCACGCGTAAATGATGGAAAATACCGCGTAAATAAAAATTGTCGGTCTGGCAAGGTGCCGAGTAAATGACCAAACGCGTAAACAAAATCTGCGTAAATCGAGACTACTATACTGTATATTGGTAACCAGTTATATTAGACACAAGTATGGTACAGTAGCTGCACCAGATTAACCTTTGTTACACAATTGTCTTGGATTCAATCCCTGGCCTGGGAGAGATATGAGAAGGGTTTTATCCAGTATTACACTAACAAACATGCAGATTTTCTCCCGGTACTCCTTTTCTATCACTGGGCAATAAAGGCCGCAACAAAAAGGGACTAACTGTCTGAATGGCTAGTATGCTAATAGTTGGTGAAATGATAAACATATAAAATCAAATATCAAATTTGGATGCACCACACATCAACATACAGTAAGTTCCATCTACAGTACCTATAACAATGAATATTATGAAGATGACTCACCTGGAAACTATAAAAGAGTGGTTCATAGTGCAGGATAAGCCAACGTGGGCTGAGAAGTCCAAACCGACCAAGTAGTGACAAGCCAATCGTTCCCCCAAACCAAGTTCTGGTCATGGGGGGGAGGGTTCTAAACCACTGACTAATGTCACCCATTGTGTTGCCGACTCACCAATACAGTACAACTGAAATAATAAACAATGGTACAGTACGGTAATTAATACTACTGTATATTCAACACTACATTTTTTCACTAAAGTAACACACTCAACAAGAAAGCGAAATGTATAGTTCAAAATACTGTATAGTTTTTATTGCCCCCCCCCCCCCCCCACACAGCGATATGTGACCTATAACATTACCCCACTACACCCTGGCTCAACCTGGTCTGTCAAGGAGGCTTCCAGTTTACCACCATTCTGAGACAGTCCAACTGAGTCTGTGTAAATTACTACAGCCACTTGCCCAACAGCTCCAATCACACCCAGAAGAACCAAGCTTTCTACTGGTTGCTGCCAAAACCAACAAATTAAGAGGTGGTGCACCATTAACACTACTTAGCTGTCACAAACCCTACAGTCATAGACAGTTAACAGGTGGTGCACCATCATTACTTCTTACCTTGTTAAACTGATAATAAATGCATAAGGAAAACGTTCTGTATACAGTAATATCATTTGCGTTTGAAATGTGTGGACGATGGCAAACACAAACTACCACGCCTGTTAAGACTGTATGAATTGTTCTTATTTTAGAATTTTATTTCATTTTAGAAGATCAAAATATTAGATAAATCTAGTATTTTAGGTGAGGTTAGGTTTAGGTCAGTTTGGCTCATTTTATGAAAGCTAAATTATAGATTGCAGGATTTTCTTGTATTTCAGGAGACGATGGAAGAGAGGTGAGGTGATGTCAAGTGTAATGTATATATAAGGGGCTTATGTACACAGTAAAAAAAAAAAAGTATCATGCAGGGGGGGGTTTGCTGACTTCCACAGTGATCCATACATCACCTGATGTGCCAGGAGGGTTGGTATGCGTGCCTGTTTGGCAAAGGTTTCCACATACCTATGGTAGGGCAACATATGTGAGGACACCCTCAGGCACTGGATCTTTTCTCACATTTCCACCACAACTTGGTTTGTTAGTAGCATGTTTACTATTACTATACTTGAACTCATTGTACCACATTTGTTACTGTCAATAATTTCTGTAGCAGTAAGCATAAATGATATTACTGTTACAATCTTATAACACAAGGTATATTGTACATGGTTCCTCTGTAATCTGAACATCATTCATGATAGTTTTACCTGAGTTGGCCAGCCAGGCAATTGCCTTGCCAATAACATTGTAATTCTCACACACCGAAGAACTGTTAAAGGTAGCTACCAGCTTGCTGTGCCCAGGGGGGAGGAGGTCCTTGAGCCACTGAATGACAGTCAGTCAACCACAGGTGACTATCATGTCAGAAAGTGACCTTTGTGGAAACATTAAGAATGAAAACTTTATAAAAAGGCCATATTTGTTACGGATTATGCTTTAATTATGACAAGAAAAGATCCAGTGGTTGCTGTTGGGGCAGTATGACCACAAACTTTTGTTTCACTACTTTACAGTTACACTGTTTAAGGTACAGTATTTAATCAAATATATTTTAATATACTAATAATGTCATGATATATTGTGCTGTCAACTGCGATAAACTGTATTTAGTTTTATTATTTTACCTGTTAATAGCATTAAAAAAAAGTGAAAATTTTCCAAGCAAAAATTGCGACTTTTTTCTGTTACTCTTTTTTCTATTGACTATAATTCTGTTCATCCAAAATCAGTCCCATGGTACAGTACGTAGGACTTTTAGTAGCAGTAAAACTCAAATTTAACATTCTCTTTGAAGGAGACTCAATTTTGTTTTAAGAATAAAATACATAGAAGGTATGTAATTGTATTAGTTTAGGTTAGGTTTGTTAGTCATATAGTTAATTAGCTAGGTAGGTAGGCTAGGTTATTAAGAATGAAGGGTATTGAACGGAGAACCATAGTAATGTGGTTAGGATAAGTTAGGTTAGATATCCGAATTATGTTTTACTGGCGGTTTTTTATAAATTTTGAACGATTTGGACCTTCATATCTGTCGGAAATCACATAGTTTGGCTATCTTAATACAGGGATGACGCAAACTTAAATTTTACCGAAAGAAGACCATCTCGGTAACTATTTGGAAGTTTGGAAAAACACAATTTCAACCTAACCTAACCAAAAAAGAAACGAGTCTTAGAACTGTCTAAATTATCGATTCCAAAACTAAAAATACCCTATAAAGTACTTACTGTATAAAAGCCACAGTACAATATACTTCCATTATGACTTATATACAGTACACTAATACATCATAATTGTTCGTAGAAAAAGTATTTTTATAGTAGTTCACACAACATTCCTACCCAATATTCAAAGAAGACGTCTAATTTTTTATAATTTTCTTCTATTACAATAACATTTGAAACGTATATAATTACGGAGATAGAGCACGCCAAATCTTTCTCTATTCTGCAAAATCTTTCTCTATTCCCTTCATAAATCGTCATGCACTAGTGTTCCCATACACGTCACGCGGCCAATCAAAAGCTTTTTCTTTTTTTTTTGCCACCAATTAAAATTAATTGTGGTTTCTGCATTTAGAATTTGCAGTATTTTTTGCCCAATAACATTCGATTTTTATTTTGGGTCTCTCATATTTCGAAATTCAAATTCATTTCCGACCATGGAAGTCTGCGATGAGTGCCTCTTCAATTATTTGGAGATGATTGAGAGTTTTGGGAAAAAAACGAACAAGCTATACAGTATTATTTTTAGATCTCGTGGAGTTCTCCCGGCCTCAGTAAAATGTCCTAAGTGTATGAACGAGTGTAAATATCGTCAAGACCAACATAGTTGGCAGTGTGGTAACTCGTTCTTTATTCCCAAGACAATGAAGAGACGGTGTTCGTACACCGTCAGTGATTACAAAGGAACACTTTTAGAATCCGACAACAAACCGGAACCAGGCCAATAAGGTAAGAAATAACAGTCATTCCCTCATATGGTGAGAGTTTGGTTACTTTAAATCACCATGAGAGTTAGGTTAGATTAGGTCAGGTTAATTTTATATGTTTTTCTATATGTTTTCCTAGTGTTTTTTTTTTTGGTGTATTTTGTATTGACTTGGCCATAATTTGTCGGAAAACGCTCCACCCAACAGGAGCCCCCATCTTGTTGGGAGTAGAAGGGGGCGGTTACTAAAAAAAACCAGGCAATTTCAGGCGTAAATCAAGTGGTTTTTTCAAGATACCTCCCACACCCAACGATCATAACAGAAAAAGTTGGATTTCTTTTTTGGGAATAAATAACCAAGAAAACCTAACCTAACCCGTTGTTCATGCCCCAGATGCTTAAAGAGCGAAGACGGAGGCCTGGAGCGATGCGTGAGCAGGGGTTCAGACCACCTCCGCCATAAGTAAACAAATCACGGTGACACTTGTGACTGAGCAAAAGTAATATTGAAAAATTAATAACTCGGTTATCCTTAATTTCCGGTGGAAATATCACAGAATAAAAATGTCTTATAATTGTGTAGGCATTACGAAATACATATTTTTAATAGAGAAATAAAGACTGGTGTGATACTATAAATTCACCATAGTTTTCATTTTCTAAGAGTTGTGTGAACTACTATAAATTTGCCGTGAAAAAAAAATATATATATATATCACAATAAACACCGTATATAATAATCAATTTAAAATTAGATCCAATATTTGTAACCAATTTATGGAGTCTGTTATCAATTTTGAACTATACACTCACCATTAATATTGGTTATATACTTGTGTTGAGATGTTGTTGTTTTACTACACATAGTAACACACTCACACACACACTCTCTCTATCACTCACACTCTATCACACACACTCTCTCTATCACTCACACTCACACACACTCACACACACTCTCTCTATCACACACACTCACACACACTCTCTATCACACACACTCACACACACTCTCTCTATCACTCACACTCACACACTCTATCACACACACTCACACACACTCTCTCTATCACACACACTCACACACACTCTCTCTATCACTCACACTCACACACACTCTATCACACACACTCTCTCTATCACTCACACTCACACACACTCTCTCTATCACTCACACTCACACACACTCTATCACTCACACACACACTCTCTCTATCACTCACACTCACACACACTCTATCACTCACACTCACACACACTCTCTCTATCACTCACACTCACACACACCTCTATCACTCACACTCACACACACACTCTCTATCACTCACACTCACACACACCCTCTCTATCACTCACACTCACACACACTCTATCACTCACACTCACACACACTCTCTCTATCACTCACACTCACACACACCCTCTCTATCACTCACACTCACACACACTCTATCACTCACACTCACACACACTCTCTCTATCACTCACACTCACACACACACTCTCTATCACTCACACTCACACACACCCTCTCTATCACTCACACTCACACACACTCTCTCTATCACTCACACTCACACACACTCTATCACTCACACTCACACACACTCTATCACTCACACACACTCTCTCTATCACTCACACTCACACACACCCTCTCTATCACTCACACTCACACACACTCTATCACTCACACTCACACACACTCTCTCTATCACTCACACACACTCTATCACTCACACTCACACACACTCTCTCTATCACACACACCCTCTCTATCACTCACACTCACACACACTCTATCACTCACACTCACACACACTCTCTCTATCACTCACACTCACACACACACTCTATCACTCACACTCACACACACTCTATCACTCACACTCACACACACTCTCTCTATCACTCACACACACTCTATCACTCACACTCACACACACTCTATCACTCACACTCACACACACTCTATCACTCACACTCACACACACTCTATCACTCACACACACTCTATCACTCACACTCACACACACTCTATCACTCACACACACTCTATCACTCACACTCACACACACTCTATCACTCACACACACTCTATCACTCACACTCACACACACTCTCATCACTCACACTCACACACACTCTATCACTCACACTCACCTTAACACTGGTCATCCACTTGTCGTCATTGTACACAAGAGACGTGTCTTTCCACCCTCGCATCTGATCTATATATCTAACTTTACTATTTTATCTTCCGTAAAAAAGTATACTTTATTTCGTATTAAAATAATATATTTTTACTTCAAATATGATCAAATGACAATTTTTAAGTTAATATACGATATAAGTATGGATTTATTATCATAAGTCGCATCTGCTACTGTCATCTGGTATTGGCGCCAAATTCAAATGTCATTAATTTCCTCCAACAACACCTTCTTGCGTCATACAATTATTATTGCAGTATGTATGTTGAATAATGTATAGGTTGTATGTTGTATAGGTTGTATGATGTATGTGGTGTAGGTTGTATAATGTATGTGGTGTAGGTTGTATGATGTATGTGGCATAGTTTGTATGGTGTGTGTGGTGTAAGTTGTATGATGTATGTGGTGTAAGTTGTATGATGTATGTGGCATAGTTTGCATGGTGTATGTGGTGTAAGTTGTATGATGTATGTGGTGTAGGTCATATTATGTATATTGTGCAGGTTGTATGATGTATGTTATGCAGGTTGTATGATATATGTGGTGTAGGTCGTATGAGAGAGATAGGACAAATCAAGCTATGAAACTCTCTCCTTCTCCTATTATCCACTTCTCTTTTATTACTTCTGGGAATAACTGTAAGGTTATTCTTCATAGGGCCAAGCAGAATTTTATAAAAAGAAAGCTCGCTGTCCTGACTAAGTCTTCTTTTAGTAAATCCTTCTGATCCTTAACCAAAAACATATGTAACAAATTTGGCACTCCCGAAAGTTGGGAATACTGTACAGATGCCATAGCTACTTCACTACTGAGCAGTTGCTTCAAGTACAGTATACAGGTATAAGGGATTCATTCGTCCTAACTCGGAGTACTGCTCTCATATCTGGGGTGGCTCTCCTTCTGTCCAACTGTTAGATAGGGTGTTATCAAAGGCATTTCGTCTTATTAACTTTCCCCCTTTAGTTAATAATCTCTCTTCCCTTTCTCTTCGCCACAATGTTGCTTCACTCTCTCTCTTTTACAGGTATTTTAACGGGCAATGTTCGGTGGATTTGGCATCCTGTGTACCGCCGGCAAGGCCGTGGGCTCGTAACACACGTCTTGCCCGCGGTGCCCACCATTTCTCTGTGGCTGTCAGTCACACTATAATAACCAATTATAGTACATCCTTCTTTCCTCACACAGCCAAACTGTGGAATGCTCTGCCTGGGTAATACGTAATAAATTGACGTTAAACCTTGAGAAAACCCACTACACGATCTTTCACAGAAGGAAAAACTTACCCTCAGACTTGGACCCCCTGTACCTTGGTAATACAGTCCTCAAACGCGAACAAAATACTAAATTCCTCGGAGTTATTGTTGATGAGAAACTTAACTGGAGAAACCACATACAAGCCATTCACAGTAAAGTCAATAAACAGTGCGGTACCATGTATCACACTCGACAGTCACTCACTCACAGCAATGAAAAAAATCTATCATGATCTTGTTTACCAAGACCTGATACACTGTCACACACTATGGGGTACCTCTGGCTCGTCAAAAATACAATCTCTGGTTACTGCACAAAAGAGAGTTGTACGGACAATGATCTACTTGAAAAAAAACAGATCACACAAACGAAAAATTTGCGATATTGATAATGTTAAAATTCGAAGATATTAACACGTACTGCTGTGCCCTCTTTGTTTACAAATCTATCAATCAATTGATTGATAATAATTATTTCCAGTTCGGAATAATCAAAGATACAACTTAAGGCACCCAGAGTTACTAAGACCACCCCCCATATGCTCCTCTCAGTTCCAGACCTCCATAAAATATCATGGTGTCAAGGTGTGGAACAACTTACCCCCACACATCCGAGCAAAGACTACGTTCCCTTCCTTAAAATCATTTCTTAAAAAATATCTTTGTCTAAGTATTAATATTTCTTGTAGCACCTACCATATTTACAGTGCCTGCTTTTATTGTGCCATTGTACCATCAAAACCGTTTTATTGGAAATTATCATGTAAATAGATAAGTAATTACCATTGCAATAAACATAATTGCCAACTAGACATACCTGACAGCTCTGTCCTCTTGTTCAACCTTATTATTGTACAACCCAGGTTGTACTGCTCCCCCATTATACAGTACCTGTATACTTACAGTATGTTTTTCATTTCCACTGTAATTTATGTATATATTAATAAATAACAAAATAAACTAAACATTTTTTAAATAAATAAAATAAATAAATATTGAAGTGATAACCGTGGTAACATTATGAGATGTTTTTATTACCACCATGCTATTGTACTATTCCAGATGATACTAAATGTTACATTATAAGTCCTTGAGATTAATGTATAGTATATATCAGGTGCCTAAAAGAGAGCTCAGGTTCTCAACTGGCTCAGCCATGTTAATATTGTTATTATTATCCACTCTGTATCTGTATTTTTCTGGCTAAATAAACTGTTTCAATTCAATTGAATTCAATCTGTCTCACTTTATAAAGCTAGTTTTCCGGCATCTTTGTGGTGTAGATTAATAAAACCTTTTCCTTTTATATTTTTAATTTCTCTTCTTATTTTTTCGCCCCCTAAGCCCCGTTGTGGGTCGTTGACCTATGCCCAGGTGGGCTATTCCCATAAAAAAATAAAATAAATAAATAAATCCCAGATGGAGCAGCTATCACCACTCTCCAATTAAGTCACTTACAGGTATTTTAGCTTAATTTGATTTACATACATTCTTACACATAAATTATTTGGATTATCTATTTTAAAGGGATTGCCTAGAAGAATTTGGAGGATATAAACA
The DNA here is from genome assembly GCA_958450375.1 of Homarus gammarus. NCBI lineage: Eukaryota > Metazoa > Arthropoda > Malacostraca > Decapoda > Nephropidae > Homarus > Homarus gammarus. Next base: position 211,956 of record CAUDMG010002663.1, on the reverse strand, counting down.
GTGATGAGGCAAGTGGAGCACAGGTAGCCATAAGCAACAGCTTTCCTTCGGATTTTTTCTGAATATTTACGTAATTGTCAGATTTTCATTCAGACACTCTCCTTAAGCTCTGAGTGGATCTTGCACAACGTCCATCGGGATGCCAAGGCATTGTATACATGGCAGCTGTTCTTGCATTTAGCCCTTAGTGCCATTAATGCTGACTGTTCACTTCACCACATATTTGGCTTTCATTACTGACGGATACTTACGGCTATACCACATTAATAAGGTCTACAGGTATTTGCAAGTTTACTCAGTCATAAAAAATATTTGTACCATAAATGTGGACAATAAAAATCTTCTATTTTGGTACAAATTACTTGAAAAGTTGTAAGAAGACAAAAGCTGCGTCTCTTCCATTCCACGACAAATAGAAACACTCAAGCCTCTTATCGTAAAAAAAAATTGAACTCAAAAGACAAACTGTAATATGGCATTTTATTATGTTGAAGTACAAAACATTTTCTTCATTATTCCAACGATCTTCAAGAGTGAAGTGGTTCCCCATCTGGAGTACTGTCACCCCGTCTGGTCCCCGAGATATGCTAGGGACTGTCAGTTGGTTGAAAATGTTCAAAGGAGGGCCACCAGACTGGTGCCTGCACTTCGGCACCTCAGCTACCCTGAGAGATTGGAGAGCCTGAACTTGCCTAGCTTATACTACAGACGGGCAAGGGGTGACCTAATTGAGGTGTATAAGCATCTCAAGGGGCACTACATGACAGCAAGCAGTGTGTGGTGATTAATGGCACGAAATCGTCATCTCTACCTGTAACAAGTGGGGTACCACAGGGCAGTGTATTGGGCCCGCTGTTGTTTGTTTGTTTCATAAATGACATGCCTGACGTTGTACACTCCTCCATACAAATGTTTGCCGATGACGCCAAGTTATTTCGGGAAATTAAGAACCAAGAGGACTGTGAAGAGCTGCAGAAGGACCTCTGTGGGCTCCAGGAATGGTCGAAGAAATGGCTGCTGAGATTCAATGTCACGAAGTGTAAGCGGATGCACCTGGGGCGTACCAACGGTAAGGAGGCGTATCATATGTCCCAACGGGATGAAGAAACTGCACTAGTTGAGACTGTGTGTGAGAAGGACCTAGGTGTGTATGTTGACAATCAGCTGAAGTTCTCGGTTGTGAGAAGAAGGTAAATCAGGCAAATAAATTATTGGGTCTTATAAGAAGGTCGTTCAGATATCTAGACGGTCCGTCCCTCGTAACGATCTTCAGGAGTGAAGTGCTTCCCCATCTGGAGTACTGTCACCCCATGTGGTCCCTGAGATATGCTAGGGACTGCCAGTTGGTTGAAAATGTTCAAAGGAGGGCCACCAGACTGGTGCCTGCACTTCGGCACCTCAGCTACCCTGAGAGATTGGAGCACCTGAACTTGCCTAGCTTATACTACAGACGGGCAAGGGGGGACCTAGTTGAGGTGTATAAGCATCTCAGGGGGCACTACTCAGTTGAGTGTCCTTACTTGGAGCTGGCGGACGCTCGCCCCACAAGGGGTCACAGCTCAAGATTGAAGAAGCCGCAAGTCCAGAAAACCGTGAGGGCAAACTTTTTCGGAGTGAGAGTTGTAAACTCTTGGAACAATCTACCAGAGAGTGTTGTGGCGGCACATTGTGTGAGCTCTTTCAAGACAAGACTTAGACCAACACTGGAGCGGGTTCAGGTACATTCAGGAGCCGGTGCATGCCCAGTATTTGCCAACAGTGCGTGACAGAGACGTGACCGATCGCCCGGGCGGCTAGTGAGCCGATCTTTTGGAGAAGAAGATAAATGAAGAGACGTGACCGATCGCCCAAGCAGCTAACAAGCCGATCAGTGGCGAAGAGGATAATAGTAAAAAGTAAAAAAAATATAACACTTGGTGTACAGTGTGTTTGGTATAAAACACTTTGTGTACAGTGTGTTTGTTATAAAACACTTTGTGTACAGTGTGTTTGATGTAAAACACTTTGTGTACAGTGTGTTTGGTATAAAACACTTGGTGTACAGTGTGTTTGTTATAAAACACTTGGTGTACAGTGTGTTTGTTATAAAACACTTGGTGTACAGTGTGTTTGTTATAAAACACTTAGTGTACAGTGTGTTTGTTATAAAACACTTGGTGTACAGTGTGTTTGTTATAAAACAGAGCCTCCTCTCTCACTTCTCTTTAGGTAACAGTTGGTTGACTTTAGGGTGGGGGGTCATCCAAACGGTTGGGGAAAAGTAATTGTACGTAGTTTAAAGTGACAGAAAAATGTGACAGTTATATTGGACCCTTGTGGAAGAGTATTGTAGCAGAACACATCTTGTACAGCAGTTAAAAGTGATTGAATTACAGTAAATAAAGTCCATAATTGCTCTTAATTTCTGCCACCCCTTATTATAGTGGAGAGACATGCTCTACATGTAAGCCATTGTAGAGACAGGTCAGTAAAGTGTCTAAAATTAATGAACTTTTTACAGGTACGACTATTTCCCCAATCAAAGAGGAGTTGTGTCAGGCTTTGGACGTGCCCCTACAGCTCCCAGGGCAGGTGGAGGAGGTGGTGGTGGTGGTGGCATCTTCCGTGGACAGGGACACACACTTGGTTGAAAGCCTTGTGGTTTCCTTTTATGTTTTAATTCATATCATCAGCTGTATTTTGTGTGGTTTAATCATAAGGGGGATCCACATTCATGACAAGAATGTAGTGTTGCACTTATACTTGACAAAGTCTGTAACATGGACCATTTACTGTGTTTGAGTGATCACAAAGTGCTGTACAGAGATTGGAGGTCACTAAACACAAGTACAGTACAGTATGGTTATCTTGGTAACATATTGAATAAATCTTGGAGTGCAACTTTTACTTTTCTTGAAAGAATGATTATTATATCCAGCTGGTGGGTGATAACGTCCCACTTTTTGTTTACTATTTTGTATTTTCTCTGCCAGAGTTGAAGTCCTTTAAGACTTGATATTTTTTGTTTGTTGACAAAAATGCCATTTAATTTACTTGTGTTGGTGTGTACCTTTTAATGGGTCAGAAATTAATGTTTTATAAAAGAGGATTTTTGTATTATATATGATGTGTTTGTTTTTATGCCGACATCATATATTTGTTATTGCAACTTGTATTATTGTCAAGTGTTTAATGCCATTTATATGTATGTGAAGTATATAATTGTGGGTCATAAAAACAAATAATTTTTTATTTCTAACGTATATTAAGGAAATTCCCTTTCCAATGTCTGAAGAACACCAGTATAAAGTAATGCAGTTAAGATAGTAAATTAATCTATTTTCACCAAAAAAAAAAAAAGGAAAAAGATTTTGCATAATTCCTTTTATTTGATGATTTATAATACCAAAGTTAGATCGTCTCACTTTGACATTTACAAAACAGAAAAGAAAAAAGATTCATCATAAAGACGTTAAGTGTCTGATGGTAAAATCAAACTACTGTTCATAAAGTAACACCACAAGTGGAAGCTGTGATAATATTTTTAAATAAATATCATACAAGTTGCTAAAACAACACAAGGGTAAACAATCATACCTTCTTGTTGGAATGCAAAGACTAACTGCGGTAAATATCCCTTTCAAGTTCATATCCATCTACACAACACAATCTTACACAAGCATAATGTTTGTAATAATCGCAGTAGATATCAGGTAATTAGAAAATAAAGTAAATGAAAAATAAAATAAATTTTACTATCTACAATAAATAGTAACTCTCAAGGATCTCACACTACTCAAATGTAAGGCAGCCATACCAGAATCAGACTACCGGTATGTAAGTTCACTCCATAACCAAATATAAAATATTTCAGAAGAAAACTTGCTGGGACTTGCTTCACTCTGCTCTCCAGGGTTTATTTCAGAAGAAAGCTGAAACAGAAAATAAAAAATTGATTACAATACATTGCATGATATATATGATGGTGTAGCGATAGTGGGGACTGAAGTTTCTGGCCACACCAATGTTATGGCTCCTTCCTCAAATATACTCAAGTTACCACCATCACTACACCACCATATACTTCACACAGTACTCCACATCAACATATGATTACTGGCTGAACACATTTTTAATGAGGGATTAATTCTCAAACAAAATTATTCCTGGTGGTAAGAACTAATTATGACAAAAAAAAATAAAAAATTGCGGAAAAAGTGGTATAAGTAAACATAAAAATAAAACCGGTTTGTTTCTCCAGGTACATTACAGCAGTCCAGTTCCCTATAGCATCAAAGGCACAACTTAAGACAACAATGATGGACAATATTAACCCTTTTACAGCATATATTACAAAAATGCTACTGAAAACAAATTGCTGTTAACTGCATAAATCACATTTAGGCCACAACCTTCAAAACATTTCCCGAACACCAAGTCGACACAATGGTCGAGCAAATTTGGCTAACTTATATCCCTCTTTGATTCAATCTCTGAATGACAGCAATAATCACTTAAGCATTGAGTGCAACTTGACAACACTGAAAAACACTGAAAAAAAAACCACACACACACACACACGGGAATTAAGACAACAAGCATCCAGTGAGGGTCTTGATGTGTGACTGCATGGAGGTGAATTAAAAGATCAGCTGTTGAGGAGCTTATCGCTTGGCAACACTGGTGCATGTTACCACTCCTTTCCACTCCATCTCTCTAATCAGCCACACCTTTCTGCTTTCTCACTCCATATATTAAAATGTTATGTAATGTAATGTTGAAGGGAAACAACTTTGCTTATTTATACTTTTACTTATCACAATCTCCCTTAGGTTTCGTGTTTATTCAAGACATCGTCAGGTCATGAGACCACTAATCCCCCATCCTACCTCCACCTGACATTGAGTCATGTCAGGTCAGGTCCCCACCAATAATACTTTAACTTTCATCTTTATTCAAGACATTTTCAGAAAATTCTCTCGAATTTCAAACTCGGAAAATTTGCTCCCAAAGCCGGATGTTTATGGAAAATTCTCGCTTTGGGAAAGATTTTCTGAGCAGATTCTAATTCTGGCTATCGGAGATTTCCGGGTTTGAGGGATTCCGGCTAACGGAGATACCCTGTATTACTGTACATATATAGTACTGTACAGCCTTTTTATATACAAATTATGTTTATATTTTGTATGAGGTATTGCAAGCCACAACTTTATGCAAAGGTATGGCAATGACTGAAGAGTAATGTACTGTATATGTATAAGCACTTACATGGTCCTGTCTTTCTGTCAAGACTTATGCCAAAGTTACTCACCTATATGGGTATCCGTGGGCTTTTGAACGGAATATGGACAAAGAGAGTGAGAAGAAGAAGGCCACCAGACCCAGCCCAATGATGGCATAGATACGGCGTTTCCTCACGTCGTCGCGTTTGTTGGCAGCTTCAGTCATCAAGATCATACCCAAAACAACAGCTGCATCTGCAAAGAACATTCAGTGAAGAATTTACTACATGGCTCAATTACCTAATTACACAGTGTAATAGCTTTCATCAAACAAATTTTGAAGCAAGTTTTAAAGGCTACATAACCTACCAATCTAAGATACAAAATGAAATATACCTGTATAGGGGGCCCCCCCAAGTTCACAGGTTTTTATTTTGCGGTCCTCTATTATTCACAAATAATACGCTGAATGTACCCAAGAATGTCTGTGGGTAGTTTTAAAGTTGCTGACATTTTTGTGGCCGAGACAGGGAGCCATTTGTTCTAGAGACAGTAATTTCCTTTACCTGTATTGTATGTATGTATGTATGTATGTACGTATGTATGTGTGTGTGTGTGTGTGTGTGTGTGTGTAGACAGAAATATATATACAATACTATACTTTACTGTATTATTAACAAAGCACGGAGTGGACTTGAGGGTAGACTCAACATTTTTAATATATTTATTTCAGATTACAGTACAGTAGTACCCCGATTTACGCGGTCAATTGAACCCACAGGGTACCGCGTAAAGTGAACAACAGAACATATGGGATTAATTCCAACAGACTCTGGCCCGACCCCCAAACTCCACTTTTTCCGACAAAATACTTTTGTAGTAAAAATAACATCTAAATTTTATGATGGTATGCTCACACAATTAATATTTAAGAGAAATACAGTCGCCAGGTTAATGTCCATTCAAATAATGGACTCAAATCCCCCCCCCCCCTCTTCCCAGCTCACTGGCCCCTACCTCTCTGAGAAATGTTAACGTTTAGTAATAAATAATACCTCAGACTAAAGTTAGGATAATATAATTGACATTTCTGGAGTCCTTGCAGGTCAGGGAATATTTTGAATGTAAACTTCATATATTTTGCACAAAAGATAAAATTTTTGCTTTGTGTAAACCAAATTATTACATTAGATCTAAAATTTGTATGTCTAATGCAAAATCCATGATGTTTATATTCAAAATGATCATCATATTGTAAGAATTCCAGCAATGTTAATTATTTTCTGGTCGAGTAATTTGTGTGAATTTTATGAGCTAAAACAAATATCTTCAGTTAATAAAAAAAAAATATTCTTCACGACACTATCCGTCAATCAAAGTACCCCACCTTGCCTCCCCCCCTCCTCACACTCACGCCAGCTGGGTCGGTCGGTCCCAACCATCCCCCCTACCCCCCACCTTCCCTCCCTACCAGAGAAATGTTGGGAAAAATACTAGATTTTAACTTTTAGTAATAAATAATACCTCAGACTAAAGTTAGGATAATATAATTGACATTCCTGGATTCCCTGTAGGTCAGGGAATATCTTGAATGCAAACTTCATATACGTATTCTGCACAAAGGATAAAATATTTGCTTTGTGTAAACCAAATTATTACAGTAGATCTAAAATTTATATGTCTAATGCAAAATCCATGATGTTTATATTCAAAATGATCGTCATATTGTAAGAATTCCAGCAATGTAAATTATATTCTGGCCGGGTAATTTGTATGAATTTTATGAGCTAAATAAAAAAAAAAAAAAAATTATACTTCACCGCGTATATGAGTAGATGCACCGCGGAAGGTGAAAGTCCGGTTCTGGCAAGGTACTGCGTAAATGAGAAATCGCGGAAAGTGAAACCGTGTAAAGCGGGGTAATACTGTATTTGTGAGTGTTTTCCCATTATTATTTATTTGTATGTGTATTGTATAAATGTGTCTACATACACACACACACCGTCTCCACCGACTCAAGTCCCTCGAAGTTTCTGCACCCGAGCTCCTCAGTGTTTACTCAACATTCATACTTCCCAAGCTCACCTATGCCTCCCCTACCTGGTCTTCCTCCCTAAATGCCACACAACGTAAACACCTAGAAAAAGTGCAAAAGAGAGCATGCAAGATTATTCTCTCCCCTTCCTACTCCACATATCAAGAAGTGCAAAACACACTGACCCTCTCGGCTCTCACTGACCATCACCACGACCTCATTTGCAAATTTGGTGAGAAGCTTCTGCACCATCCTAGACACCGGAACCTACCACCACCTGAGATCCCTCGCCCGAGAATTGCTGTTTGACATCACAACCGCATCCAGCCCATATGAGTACTAACTGATTGCTATAAGAGCAGCCCAACCATTGTAAAAATTATCAATAGCTTGTAACCAACCAGTGTATTCACTCCCAGTCAATCTTACGTTTTGCACTGTCACTATGTTGAAATGCCCTGTAGTTTGAGCTTCTCCCCACCTAGTTATTGTATCACTTATGTTACTTGTATATTATTTGTAAATCAAGAGACTCATTCCCCAATTAAGTAACTGTATATTTTCAGCCTTCCGGCTGCCATGCTGTTTCAATAAACATTAATTATCATTATTATTACACATACTCTGTATATACACTACAGGTAAAATAAATGATTGTCCTAAAGGCAAACACAAAGTGAATACACATTTCTTTGTACACAAGTACAAATGTACCGCCCTCCCCGGTCCGCAAATGTTATTCGCGGATTTGGCGATTCGAGGCCATTTTGAGAACCTAACTCCCGTAAATTTGGGGACCCCCTGTACAATACAGACAGTAAATCCTTGCTTAACATGAGATACATTCCTCAAAAGCCATATCCCTTACAAATTCGAGCTAAACGAATCCCCAAAAGCCATTGACAACCATGCCAAAGATGAGAGATGAGTATTTGAAGGAATGAGAGAGAAGAGGGCACAGGACTGCAAAAAAAAAAAAAAAAAAAAAAATAACATTCAGTAAGACACTACAATACTTCTCAGTTCATTACCAATTCTATTATCTTAAAACTGAACAACTGCTTCCTAGACTGTAGTTGTTCAAACACAAAGTGACTCCTAGTGCAAGAAAATACAGTCACCCACACATGTAACTCCTGCTCCACAGTCTAGGCTTTCATCATCTGATTATTTTCTTTCATTATCAAACTTAAAAACAATCTGAAAGCAATTCTGTACAAATATTTAATGCTTCTCTAAGAAATTAAAAATTACAGACATATTTTTTTGTTCATACACTAATGGTAAATAGGATACAATGAGCATGGCTACAACTTACTGAGCATGGCTACAATATAAGTTTCAACAATAAACTGTCCCTGTGATGATCCATGGATGTAAGCAATATTCCCAGCTTGAGTCTTCTGCAGGAATGGTGGTCCTCGGATATGGTTCCACATTTGGCCTGAGGTCATAGCGAAGGTAAAGGCCTGTTGAAAGATAAAATTTACTTAAGGACTTCTATTTTATCACTTTTAAATATGTACAGTCTAAGAACATAAGGTACAGATCTCGTTCGAGATTCTTCAAACACTGCTGGAGACAGCTGGCAACTCAAGGCCGTTTGTTTACTATAGTACGAAGTAAAATATAATACGAAGCAAAGCCCAACCATTAATTAAGTAACGGGGAACTAAGTGACCAATCACCGATCACTTTTACATTCATTCATAATTTTTACTACGTACTATAGTAAACAAACTGCCTTGAGTTGCCAGCTGTCTCCAGCAGTGTTTGAAGAATCTTGAATGAGACTGTACCTGCTGTTGACAGAGATAAGTAATACAGGGTTGTTTTTTTTGAGAAGCCTAAATGAACCTAAAAATTAGTAGGAATAAAGTCTGATCATTGTGAGGAACATTTAAAACAATATAAAAGTACATGTGTGTGTGTATATGTTGTGTGTATGTTAGTGTAGTGTATGTGTACATGTAGTATGTATAGTGTATGTGTACAATGAAAGACAAAAGTCGTGTCGTGAAATTTGGTGAAAACATATGCCAAAGGGCTAAACTTTTGGTGCGCTCTGCTTTGTGGTGGGGCTCTCATAATGTTTCACGAGTTATATTTAATCCTCGGACAAAACCGCAACACGACTTTTGTCTTTGATTGTACACATGAGGAGCTCAGGACCATAACCTGCTTAGAGCCATATATCACAGAAACATGTTATGTATTGTATTGTATTCCTCAACCTCTCCTCTATCCCCTGGGTAAGTCAGAGAGTTAATTGGGAATATGTACACTCTCAACACAAACTTATCCAACACCTGGGCACGATGGATGTGAGAATGAGCCCAATGGGGGCTTGTCATTTAGGAATGGTTTCCGATTCTTCGTTCATTTTTCAGATAACATTGTGCTTATAGCATCCAAGAAGTTTTTGGCGAGTATGTACACGTGGGTAAAAGTCCTCTGAAAAGACTCTTGTAGGTCACACATTCCTACCTGAGCATTTTCCTCCATTTTCGATTTTGGCAGTTAGCAGATTATGCTCTAGAGCTCCTCATATATCAAATAACAAAAATATGCTGAAAAAACTAAGTACTGTATGTATAACTAGCAAATATTCCAACTCTCACAACATCCTGCAGCGACGCAACACAACATAATAAACACCTAAACTTCCAACACCATAGAGGTGTGTGCCTCTGAAGGTGGCCTACAAGACTGCATAAAAAAGATGACAGCTAAGAAAATAGTCCATATCCACCACCCAGATTCGACACATTGTATTACCAACACTGATTAAGATTTTCAAGGTGATACTGACCAGTGCACCAAGAGCCCAGGTAGTCTTATTGTAGAGGAAGTCGAGGTTATTCTTGCGCAGGTAGAGGAGGCCGACCACCAATGCCAACAGAACCACCAGAGCCAGCAGCCCAGAGTAATTGGGGGGACGGAACACTCGGATCTGGAAAACACTGGACAGTTGCAGAGGACACAGAGGAACCTACTGGAAACAAATATCTGATGATTTTGTTGGCTATCCTTGGTCAAACTGCCTAGCTGTTTAGTCTTGTTTGTATACCTGTACTATCTAGGTACAGTTGCAGAAATGTATTACTACACCCTTGTGGTAACCAGTGTCACCAAACGGTCAACCTATATGACCTAAAACAAACCTTTCCACCAATCATGTCCATTGTTACACCACCAATACCCAATCATTCATAAACAGTGATTCTACTACTGCAACATTGCCGTTTGGAGACTATGGCTACCACAAGGGGGTGTAGGAACACATTTCTGTAACTGTACATTGTTTATATACCTGCACTGTCTGCATCAATTGTAAACTTCTATAATTGATTTCACTGAATACAAAAAAACTATTTATAAATCGACAGCAGCTGATGGTATAAAAATAACAAAACATTACAGGAAGAGATACAGCTGTAAACATCATTACTGAACCTGTTTATAAGTCCACAAATTACTTTAATAATATTTGGATGGTCGTACCAAAATCTTCATTCGTGTCTGTTGACTCTTGATTTCAAAACATTATATATTACAGTGACCCCTCGTTTAACGAACGCCACAGTTAACGAAATTTCGGTTAACGAACTGCCTTCCATAAGGATCTTCATTTCGGTTAACGAACAAAAATTCGGTTAACGAATTTCTTACAAACCGACCTCAACATGCTTTCGCTTGCACTGACCGGTCAACCAGCTTTAGTATCAGTCCGCCATTACATTAATCGGTTCTAGGGCTTAAATTCCTTAGTATTTTAGTAAATATCAAAAAGTTTATACTATTCAATAATTTTAAAAGTTTAATATTAACTTTTTTAGTCATTTTAACAATTATTGAACATAATTGAAGGTAAAGAAACTAGTTTCTGGCGTGCCATCCAGCCTGTTAACACACCAGACGGGCGTTAGTCTCTCTCTGTTTTCAGTGGAGGTAACATCTTGCTTGAGACTCTTCAACTAAACGCTTTTTTTCTGTGTTTCCAAGCAAATTATTGGTCAATTTGAAATATATTTTACATATTGACAATATATAATGCAGTGCAGTGTTGATTTAAAGAAAATAATCTTGAAATACACCAAGAGAACTAAAATTTTATGGATGAAATGGTGCCATGGGGTGACTTCTCTTCCACCCCAATGCCTTTTCTTCTTCCTTCTCCTCCACCCCCATTCTAATTCCCATCATCATCATCCAGGAGCCTTCTACATACACACCTCAAAGTAAGTGAACTTTTCTACCATTTTTGTTGAATTTAGGAAATTTTCGGTGAGCTGGAACCAATTACCCAAAAACCCATTGAAACAATGGTTTCGGTTAACGAACGACCTTCTGGAACGGATTGAGTTCGTTAACCGAGGGGTCACTGTAGTAACTTTTCACAAATTCCTTTCAAGTTTTTAAGCTATGACATTAAAACAGAATTCAGAAACTACTGCAAGAAAATAAAAATACTCATTATCACTACTGTAATGTACTCTACTTCTCAAATGTGAAAATATTTTACAACTTTAATGAAAATGTTCTGGTGTTACAGTACATGATTGTATCAAGTGTAAGTTAGGTGAGCCAGACCAAGGTGGTGCTACAGACTTAACCTTTATATGAAATACTGCACAGTACATGAATAAAGTGTGACTGGCACTGCAAATAACCATCTTCACTGCCCCAACTGTTGAGTTAGTTGACCCTTTTACAGCAGGGTGATTAAGGGGTACCCTGGGCACAAACCAGCAACCCTTGGGGCAAGAGGCATGTGCTGTATCCACTCACCCACCACTGAACAACAACCAAGATAACGATACCCTACTGTACAGAACATACCCAGTGATGATGAACAGTGAACAAAGACAGGTCACAATGTGTTGGTAACAAGTCAGTCACACACCTGGATGTCCGTCCTCTCAGCGACCCACCGAGCTATACTTTCAGCAGCAAATCCAACTCGCTGAATGTCGAGAGTATCGACCTTCTTGGGTTTTCCTTTAGCCGGGAAATGCATGAACACAGGAGCAGAGTTGAGGCGCAGCTGTAACATATATAGAATGTCAGTAATCTTAACACAAGAGCAGAATTGATGCGCAGCTGTAACATACATAGAATGTCAGTAATCTTAACACAGGAGCAGAGTTGAGGTGCAGCTGTAACATACATAGAATGTCAGTAATCTTAACACAGGAGCAGAATTGATGTGCAGCTGTAACATACATAGAATGTCAGTAATCTTAACACAGGAGCAAAGTTGAGGTGCAGCTGTAACATACATAGAATGTCAGTAATCTTAACACAGGAGCAGAGTTGAGGTGCAGCTGTAACATACATAGAATGTCAGTAATCTTAACACAGGAGCAAAGTTGAGGTGCAGCTGTAACATACATAGAATGTCAGTAATCTTAACACAGGAGCAGAGTTGAGGTGCAGCTGTAACATACATAGAATGTCAGTAATCTTAACACAGGAGCAGAATTGATGTGCAGCTGTAACATACATAGAATGTCAGTAATCTTAACACAGGAGCAAAGTTGAGGTGCAGCTGTAACATACATAGAATGTCAGTAATCTTAACACAGGAGCAAAGTTGAGGTGCAGCTGTAACATACATAGAATGTCAGTAATCTTAACACAGGAGCAGAGTTTGTTGATAGATTTGGATAAAATTTAGAAGATACAATAGAATGTCGATTTAAAGCGATTCAATTTAAGATTATATTTAAAGAGACACCCACAACTAAGGACAATGTTTTAATTTACAGCAAATCTTTCCTATGTTGTGCGAGTCAATCTGGCGCATCATCGTGTAAAATTCGCGTCTAATGTTTCTCTGGGTATGCTACACTGTCCTAAGGGAAAAGCTGTATTGTACATGTACTCAAAATAATGTACTAAATGATTACTAAAATGTTTCTCTAGTGCAAACTATAGCATGATTTTATTAAAATTAATCACTATTTTACAAGAATTCTAGCAATGTAAATTATATTCTCCCCGGTCACTTCTGTGACATTTTATAAACAAAAAACAAAAACAAAATCAATCTAAAGGACATAAATAAACAAATAAATACGTCACTAGACCTTTGGCACCAACTGTCAAAACATGTCACTGTCACCCCCTCCCATCTTCCCAGCTAGGGTTTGGTGGTTATAGGCTTACAGTTTTTATCTTATATAATATCAAACTAAAGTTAGGAGAATATAATTTGCATTGCTAGAATCCTTGCAAGACCACGAATAATTTGAATAAAAACGTCATATATTTTGCAAAAGAGATAAAAATTTTAGCCCTTTAATAAAGTTAATTAGAACATGTCAGTTCAGTGACATTTTATAAGAGAAAACTTAAAGTCACTCTTAAGGACAGATAAATAAATAAGCACTAGACCTTGGCATCAACTGTCAAACATATCAACAGCCCCCCCCCCCCCCAATCTTCCCATCAGCTGATCACTAGTAAACAGACCATTTCACGTCCCATAATTTTAGCTGTGTTGATTTACGAGTGCTTGTTTTAACAAAATGCTACAAAAAATAATGTTTTGTTTATTCTAGGAGATGGGCTGAGGTGCATCTGGGTTGACTTTCAGTCTTTTTGTATTTTGTGTTTCTCTGAAGTACCAAACTAAATTATTCCATTGAAACAACACTTTGATTTACAGTGGTCCCTCGGTTAACGAACAACTCGGTTAACGAAATTTCGGTTAACGAACTGCCTCCCATAAGATTCTTAAATTCGGTTAACGAACAAAAAACGGTTAGGGAATTTCTTACGAACCGACCTCAACATGTTTTCGCTTGCACTGGCCGGTCAACCAGCTTTAGTATTAGTCCGCCAATACATTAATCGATTCTAGGGCTTAAATTCCTTACTATTTTAGTAAATATCAAGAAGTTTATACTATTCAATAATTTTAAAAGTTTAGTATTCAATTTTTTAGTCATTTTAACAATTATTGAACATAATTGAAGGTAAAGTGACTAGCTTAATGCGCGGCATCCAGCCTCTTAACACAGCAAACGGGCGTCAGTCTCTCTGTTTTCACTGGAGGTAACATCTTGCTTGAGACTCTCTTCAACTAAACGCTTTTTTCAGTGTTTGCAAGCAAATTATTGGTCATTTTGAAATATATTTACATATTGACAATATATAATGCAGTGCAGTGTTTATTTAAAGAAAATAATCTTGAAATACACCAAGAGAACTAAAATTTTATGGGTGAAATGGTGCCATGGGTTGACTTCTCTTCCACCCCAATGCCTTCTCTTCTTCCTTCTCCTCCACCCCTATTCTAATTCCCATCATCATCATCATCATCCAGGAGCCTTCTACATACACACCTCAAAGTAAGTGAACTTTTCTACCATTTTTGTTGAATTTAGGCAATTTTCGGTGAGCTGGAACCAATTACCCAAAAACCCATTGAAACAATGGTTTCGGTTAACGAATTTTTCGGTTAACGAACAACCTGCTGGAACGGATTGTGTTCGTTAACCGAGGGACCACTGTAGTGCAAATTCGGTTTAAAGTGACCTCTCTTGGAATGTATCTCGTGTTATATCGACGTTCTACTGTATCTATACACCGTACACTATTATAAGACTAACTGAATAGAGGAATTGCATTGGAATGATGTTCCAGGGTAGCGATCATACCATTTAAACCTCTATATACTGTACTGTACAGTATTATCATTAACATTAAAAAATAATAGGTGGCCACATAAGAGCTCTTAAAACTTCAATCTGGCTTCTGACCTCAAAAGAAACTGCACCACTGGTTGTGATGCAGTGCAAGACTGTGAAGCCCAGCAAAGGCACATGGTTTTAATTTTTTTTAGTGATGCACCAACACCAAGTCTATGGTACTGTACTACAATTTGAGATGTCATACTTTCATAAATTTCATTTTTGATGAGGTTATATCTGAAGAAGAAATGATAAATTTTCCATTTAATATTTTTTTCTTTCCCCTGACATTGGATCAAACTGGAAGATACAATATCAATACTAAATACATGAGTGTTCTCAGTGGCTGTAACTTGAGGCAGTGATCACCAGCAATCCTGTGAGCCATAAAGCCCTGTGATGCCAGTTTCAACACATCAACATCTTATAAAAACTGTGAAAATTTTTGTAAATTAGGATTTTTCTTATGTAAATCACATTCTGTATTTTTTTGTAACTCTGGATTTTCATGAACTGAATATCCGTAAATAAGGGACTGCCTGTAATGTTCTGTACAGTCCCCTTCACTAGTGCATTTACAGGAGCTCGTTATTTTAACATTCCACAGATCATTACATTGAGATATATATATTTTAATATTGTTTTATGATGATTCTATAATATGTTTACTATTACAAGTTTCCTTCTGGCGAATGTAAATACAGTAAGTCCCCAAGTTACGTACATAATGGGGACCAAAAGGTTGTACTTAACTCGAAATGTACTTAACTCGAAAATCCCCCAACCCTATAATGTTATCTGGAAAATCCTGTGCTGTTTTCCAATCAGCACTCGCCGCCTCACCAGTCACTCGAACATTATGCAGCTTATTTCGCACCTTGAATCGGTTAAACCACCCATTGCTAGCATTGAATGTCACAGTATCATCAGGGTGATCTTTCTTTAGATCGTTGAAAAGACTTAGGGCTTTCTCCTGAATCATACTGAGACACCACAACAGGGGTCAAAACCTTACCAGGTACCGGCGCGCCACAGGACGGTCTGCGCTCACACCTCACTCGACGTGAGTTCCGACCGGCAAAAGTAGCCGATGCGTTGTTCCGACCGGCAAAAGTCGCCGATGCGTTAATTTCATGTTTATGCATTTCTGTAGAGATGTTGTATTAAACATACTACAAATTGTACTATTGACTCAAACTTTTAATATCCTTGTGTTTTAACTGAATGTTTTCTCGAAGTCTACTTTTAAATTTACTCCATGGATAAAACGAAAAGATGAACGAAATAACCATCGCTGTGCGCGAGACCTGGAGTAAACAAACGTCCTGTACAGCGCCGTCCTCTCTGGGACCGGCGCGCCAGAGGACGGTAAGCTTTTGAACACTACTCTGAGACACAGAGGCTTACGTTTTTGTGTGCAGTCCTCGATCCACAGCGCAAGATTTCACATGTTCCTTGATCTTTTCTTTGCCCTTATCAATTGTAATAACAGTTGACCGACTCGGCTTAAATTTGCGGGCAACATTGGTCAACTTTTCACCACTTTCAAGCAGTTTTATTATGTCCATTTTTACCTCTAGTGAGATTGCTTGACGTTTCGTAGCACTCCCACTGGCTTCACCACTCTTACGCTTTACACCAGTCATTGCACACAGAGTAAAGTGTACAAAATAGGGCAGAAATTCACAGGAGAAGTACTGTATGCACAATGACCACACTTGTTGTTTTGGTGCGTCTAGCGTGTCGTCTGCATGGTCAGTGATAGTGGCGGCGCGGTGCGGCTGGCTCGCCCGCCAAATTTAAAAATTGCTCGCCCTTTTAAGACAATATTTTTGCAATTAAAGACTTCAGAAACGATGTACGTATCGGCCGTTTGTACGTAATTCGGATGTACGTAATTCGGGGACGAACTGTAAACACAGAGCTGCCACACTGCACAAAACCTGACAGGACTAATTTCTGGTGTGTGTACAGTACAGTATATTTTTTTAATAGACTGCATACAGTACAGTTATAATCTCACCTGTTGGAAGACATCTGGACCTTCATCAAAGTCTACAAGAGCAAAGAAGAGTTTGTTGGAGTAGCCCTGAGAGTACCGCCAGGAGTTAGCTACCAGCTGGAACTCATCGTGTGCATGCCTGTAGCAATGATAAGTCCCTATTAATTATTAGCCCCGTCTCTTTTCTTAAACATACTTAGCAAAAATACCTACTACTGAAATAACATCATTATGAAATAAAGAGTCAAAAGTATTATTTGCAGATATTTATACACTGTATTAGCAATGTGAAGTTGGTTAGTTTCTTATTAAATGTTAAATGCACTGTACTATTAAAAATATATACCGAAGATGTACACAAAAACTTATTGACCATAAAGTACAGTATTACATAACTACAAATACAGTATAGTACAGTATTACAAGTACACCACCGATTTTCCAGCACCTTTGGTTCCTGAGCCTTGCCAGATTAACAGAGGTCATATTAAGCAATACACCTCTGACCAACTAGCTATACACCTCCCGGTATCTTTAAAGCACCATGGCTGCTAGAAACTTAAATTAAACAAATATTAAATGTAAATAAAATAATTAAATGAAATACAGGCTGTATAAATGATGCAGGTTTATTAATTATTTAGCACAAAGAATGTTGCAGTACTGCCACTCCCAGAGTGGCAATTTGTAGAGTTTCACAAATATTGAAGACCTAATTACAAAGGTCTGGAAGCTGGGGGCTGTCAGGGTTGCTGTCTGTTTCATCTTGGACTTGTGGTGTTAAATATGTCCAAAATATGCTGATAATTACACAAAATCAAGGAGCTACCACCAGCAACTGCAGAGTATACAAACAAAGTGAGCGCAGTTAACACGTAAAGCCATCTGTGGGCAGCCCAGTAAACTAAGCTAGAGGTCGCGGGAATTTTGTCCGGGATAAAAGAGGTGCCGGACCATCCGTTGCCGGAAAATCGGTGGTGTACCTGTATTACAAACTGTAACTACAAATACCATTCTACATCATTATGACTTACCTACAAATACCACATTGTCTAGAAGGAGCCAAGGCTGTGAACATGACAATCATGGAGTAGTTACGAGGCGTCCCTTTTACATACTGGCGGAACTTGTCTCCATTGAAACGCAGGACTGGTTTCTTCAACCCTGCATCTGACAACTGCTGGACGCGTTCTGAGAGTGTGAGCTGCGGGTTTGAGGATGAAATCACACGATATAATACTGAGCTAAGAATAAAAGAGAGTGGCTCACTACTTATGAACAAGGAACATTCCTGATGCTTCTTCAAAAGTCTATTTGTACATATTGTACAAAATTAAGAAATAAAGGATGTACAGTTTGTACTGTAGCCCACTAATAAATACAACACATTACACTGCCTCATGCCCCCCCTCCCCCCACTGCATAAGCCCTAGATCCCCCCCGCACCCTGATGCAACCCTTGGTTATTATAGAGAGGGAGGGATAAGCAATCGTGTATAAGACGCGTTCAGTTCCTGCCCAGACTTTTCTCTCTGACCGCTCGCGCCTCCCTTGGAATCTTCTGGCGCCCTCCAGTTTAAGAACCACTGATCTATAGTACTGTATATCCTACCAGCATTTAACACTATTTAAATGTAATACACAACTTACAGTATATTAATTTTGTATGCAGCTGTAGTACAGTAATATCACTGTTAGCTGGAATCCCTCAAACCCGGAACTATCAGGCAGCCGGAATTTAAATTTTCTCAAAAAATCGTTCCTAAAGCCTGAATTTTCCACAAAATTCCGGCATTGGGAACGATTTTCCGAGGGGCACAAAAATCCGGAAAATTCCGAAAAAATTAACATCCATCTTCCAACTGCCGGCGAACGTTGATTAGCGCACGAGTATTACGTCACATCAGCACTCATGTTGATTGACCAAATATTGTGCTTTACTTATTTTTTTACTTTTACTTGATAACTACAAATTTCCGACTGAAAAGTTGTGGAATAAATTTATTGGTAATATTGCAGTAAACAGCAACCACAGAATTCTGGAAATTCACTACACTCAATTGAAAGAACTACAGGTAGTCGTCGACTTACGACCTATGCGACTTACGTCTGTTCGACTTTACGACCGGCGGTACGACAGTTTTAGCCCCAGCCTCCTGGCACTGCCGGGAGCTGGAGCCGCGCGCATCCCCGCGCTCAGTTACAAACACGCTCGCTGGTACAGCACACTTCCCTCCGTGTCTGTTTGCCTTGTGCCTTTCTTTTGTCTTGGAAATTTTTCTTGAACCACCACCCCCCCAAGATGTCTACCAAGAGGAAACTGTCTTCATCTACTCCTCAACCTGCCACTAAGGGATTATCAGAAGGTTTATCTCTACTGAATAAACTTCTTGCCCATTTTGAAGGAATGGACCCAAACATCGAACGATTTGCAAGGATTGAGCGGATGGCACGCAATTCGTTTCGTCCGTATCAAGAAATTTACGAGGAGAAGAAGAAACGAACAATTCAGACAAAGCTCACCATGTTCATGAAAAAAACAACTCCTCCGGCTACCCCAAAGGCTGCCCCAGCTGACGACATCGACGATCCACAGCCAAGTACCAGCGGCCAATAAGATGTTTTTTGTATGTTTGTATGTGTTTGTATGTTTTGCAACTAAAATGTTTTATATGTTTTGCACCTGTATTTTTTTTTTTGTATGTTGTGTAAATAATAAACCAATTGTACTGTAGTATGCAGTGATTTACTTAAACCTGACGACCGTAACAATAATGAACAAAGAAAATGTTGATAAAATATGACTTAAAGATGATTATATTATCATTACACATTATAATATACGTAAGGTAATTATAACATAGGCCGACTTACGACCAGATCAACTTACGACCGGGCGGCCGTAACCAATCTAGGTCGTAAGTCGACGACTACCTGTATTTTTTCAATGATCATTTTCTTACACAGTTAAAGCCTCACTAAGGCAAACTAATTGGCGGGAAGGGGTGTCAGGGATAAGAGGTTGTCCACCTTGGAGCAAATTAAAAAAATAAATAAATAAAATATGTTAAACAAAAAACAAGTACAGGTAGTCGTCGACTTACGACCTATGCGACTTACGTCTGTTCGACTTTACGACCGGCGGTACGACAGTTTTGGCCCCAGCCTCCTGACGCTGCCGGGAGCTGGAGCCGCGCGCATCCCCGCGCTCAATTACAAACACGCTCGCTGGTACAGCACACTTCCCTCCGTGTCTGTTTGCCTTGTGCCTTTCTTTTGTCTCGGAAATTTTTCTTGAACCACCACCCCCCCCAAGATGTCTACCAAGAGGAAACTGTCTTCATCTACTCCTCAACCTGCCAAGAAGCAAAGAAAGGCCATTGATTCAAACACTAAAATGATGGTGATTAAACAGCACGAAGGGGGTAAGAAAGTGAATGAGATTGCACGTGATCTGACGCTATCACACTCTACTGTGTCGACGATTTTGAAGGATAAAGAAAGGATTCGTGAAGCTGTGAAAGGTTCTGCACCCATGCAAGCGACAGTTATAACGAAGCAACGGACTGGGCCTCTCCACGAAATGGAGAAATTACTTTACATTTGGATGGAATATCAGATCCAGAAACGGACACCGTTAAGCCTTTTTACTGTGCAGACGAAGGCTAGAAGTCTATTTCAGACTTTGAAGGAGCGCGCCGGAGAAGACTACAGTCAAGAATTTGCAGCAAGTACTGGCTGGTTCAAGAGATTCAAGAAAAGATTTCAATTTCATAATGTTCGAGTGACTGGGGAAGCAGCGAGTGCAGACGAGGAAGGAGCACGCAAGTTTGTTGACAGTCTGGATGAATTAATTACGGATGAGGGATATCTAGCAGAGCAGATATTTAATGTGGATGAAACGGGATTGTATTGGAAACGGATGCCAGAACGCACTTACATCCAAAAAGAAGCCAAAAGCATGTCTGGATTTAAAGCATTTAAGGATAGGCTTACTCTGCTGCTTGGCGGGAACATCGCGGGGTTTAAGCTGAAACCTTTCCTAATCTTCCATTCAGAAAACCCGCGGGCGTTGAAAAATGTAAACAAGCACACGCTGCCCGTTTACTTTCGTTCTAACCGTAAAGCATGGATGACACAGGCACTGTTTGAAGACTGGTTTGTAAATTGTTTTATTCCTCAAGCTCGTGAATATTGTTTGACGAAAGAAATTCCTTTCAAGATTTTATTGCTACTGGACAATGCGCCTGGACATCCACCTCATCTATCAGATATTCATCCGGACGTGAAAGTGATTTTTATGCCGCCAAACACGACTTCAATTTTGCAGCCTATGGACCAAGGTTCAATTGCTACTTTCAAGGCTATCTATCTCCGAACCACCTTTGCCCAAGCCATAGCCGCTATAGATGCCGACCCAGAACTATCGTTGCGTGACTTTTGGAAACAGTACAACATTCTTATGGGTATCAAGAATCTGGCAAACGCCTGGGAGGCTGTGACGGAGAAGTGCATGAATGGCATCTGGAAAAAGTGTGTTAAGCGCTATGTTCATACTTTTGCAGGATTTGACAGTGAAAATGAGCTTGAAGTTATTCGGGAAAAAATAGTAAAACTGGCAAAAGATCTTTCTTTGGAATGTGAAGTGGAAGATGTTGAGGAGTTGCTAGACCAAGAATCAGAAGAACTTACAAATGAAGAGCTAATCGAATTGGAAGAAGAAAATGTAGCAGAAGAAGAAAGGAGAGAAGCAGCGGATAACGAAGAGGAGGAGGAGCCACAAAGGACGTTCACCACTAAGGGATTATCAGAAGGTTTATCTCTACTAAATAAACTTCTTGCCCATTTTGAAGGAATGGACCCAAACATTGAACGATTTGCAAGGATTGAGCGGATGGCACGCAATTCGTTTCGTCCATATCAAGAAATTTACGAGGAGAAGAAGAAACGAACAATTCAGACAAAGCTCACCATGTTCATGAAAAAAACAACTCCTCCGGCTACCCCAAAGGCTGCCCCAGCTGACGACCCCGACGATCCACAGCCAAGCACCAGCGGCCAATAAGATGTTTTTTGTATGTTTGTATGTGTTTGTATGTTTTGCAACTAAAATGTTTTATATGTTTTGCACCTGTATTTTTTTTTTTTTGTATGTTGTGTAAATAATAAACCAATTGTACTGTAATATGCAGTGATTTACTTAAACCTGACGACCGTAACAATAATGAACAAAGAAAATGTTGATAAAATATGACTTAAAGATGATTATATTATCATTACACATTATAATATACGTAAGGTAATTATAACATAGGCCGACTTACGACCAGATCAACTTACGACCGGGCGGCCGTAACCAATCTCGGTCGTAAGTCGACGACTACCTGTACTGTATAGTACAACACCAATGTATCCAATTTTTATGAAAGAAATACATGCTTTAAAAAAAAAGGTATTGTACACAAAGTGCAGTAGGGTCGGGATATACAGTATAGCTATTTTTTTAAAAGATTTTTTTATATAGACTACCAAAATTATCGACATTTTCCAATACTGTATATATAGCGATAAATTTATATATTTCGTGAGGGAAATCAGTCAGGAAATATTTCAAATGTACCACCATGGCAAACAAATGTGTTATTTGCTTAAAAGAGGCGCCACTGTGGCTGCTCACTCACGCATTCACACTCGCCTGCACAGTTTTTCTGATTCAGTTCTTACCACGTGTGGACACTGTTCTCTTGCTCTCCAGTCAAGGTCACCACGTGCTCTACTACTGTCTACCAAGATGCCTACCGTAAGCATACCAGTACCACTCCTCCTAGTTCAAGTAGTTCATGTAGGTGTGGGATTGTCAAGTGAGGGTGGCAGTGTGGTGTCTGCTGCCAATGATCATTGGTGCTTTAGTTAGTAAGAAAATGAACTCATTAAGTCAAGTTTAATCACTTTTATTGGCCTCCAGAACCAAACCCTATTTTCCCCATTGATTACATGTAATTATATATTGAGATTTAGTGTACAGTATAATGAACATCCTTGGGGCCTATCTCGTGATATGTTCCGACCCTACTGTACTGTACACTTACCCCAAAAACTGGAAGGCAGATCCAGCTGGACATGCCTCTGACTGCAAGAGGCTTGCAGTCACTCTGAGTCTGAGTGCTTTGAAATTCCATATTTAGCACATATTTGTGAGTGAGCGAGCAGCACCTTTTTCTAGCTTTTCAATCACCTTTAACTTTTTGTTCACTGATAAGGTTTTAGGCTAAACCTTTTCACCACCCTTACAGACACCAAACACTTTCTTAGGGGCCATGATTATTGTCTAATTTTCTATAATAATGCAAAAATATATATGTTACATCAGCCTACAGCATAATCACATTATTGGCAATGTCAAATAAGTTTCACAATGAAGTTGAACACGTCTAAATGGCAATAAATTATAATCGACGGAGCGAGAGAGCAGAAGTGATGCTATCACAGGCAACGCTAATTTATGACTGAGCGCGTGATGCATCTCCCTTTGTTTACAAGAGTGCATGGCGTGGGTGGATCACGAGGTCTGTCCGTCTTGCTCCCTTGAAATTTTGGCTAATGGTGGCCATGTTATCTTACAAAAAATTATATCCTACTTTTTTATTTATTTATTTATTAAATTTATTTAATTTTTGCAATTAATTTCGTCCAGCTTAGCGAGGTTTTACTCTAATACACTTACATCACAAATTGATAATAAGGAAGTTATTGAATTTCAAAAAGAATAAAATATGAGCACCTGTTGTTCCTACACTGTTCTTCCAACAAGTTGTTCTCCTGTACCCTCCACAATCGGAGTAAGATCAGAGGAACCCACGATGCATTATGGTCCCTGACTCGGAGTAAGGTAAGAAACTCTATAACGGCTATTATTGTGGAGATTATTACATAGCGTCTGGGGGGGCCACTGGGGGTCCAGGGGTAGAGCGCACGGCTAGGGGGTTTAGTAAGGTTTAGTTTGGTTATATTGTACTGTATAAGTTAGCAAGCACAGAGTATTTCATAACGTTTAGACATTTCTAAGACATTATTCTTCTTTGACATGTCTGCCGGAAAATAAGAATAACCGAGATATTAATTTATCAATATTATTAGATTTGGTCAGTCACAAGTGTCGCCACTTGTCGTTTACATCTGGCAGAGAAGCTCTGACCCCGCTCACGCAGTGCTCCTTACCTCCGTGTTGGCTTCTTAAGCTTCTAGAGTGCATGTGCGGGGGATGGTGTAGGAGTTTCTTATTGGCTATAGCGACAGGAGATTTATTACTGGGAAATAGTTTTTTGTCTGGTATTATTGCATTTGCGCACACAACATTCCTACCCCTAATCTATTATCATATTCGTATAAGACGTCTAATTATAAGATACAGTGAACCCTCACTTTAAGCGGTCAATTGAACCCGCAGCGGCCTGCGTAAAGTGAGAAACGCGTAAAGTGAACAATATAACATATGGGATTAATTGAAATAGAGACCGGGCCGACCCCCAAACTCCACTTTTTCAGACACAATACCTACGTTGTAGTAAAAATATTATCTTAACTTTATGATGGTATGCACACACAATTAATAATTAAGAGAAATATCAATAATATTAGGTTTTTTAACACTTACATTAGTAGAAAAGATGGCTGGGCACACGGGATGGGGGGTTGGTTCCGAGGCAGAGGGCAGATTATTGGCCCTCACCTGTATCAATTGTATCACTATCCACCACAAGAGGCTTGCAGGGCCTCTTTGTCAAACCCCTCAAAGTCCATATAAGTCCATATCCTCACTATCATTATCACTATCACTGACTTGGGCCGGCTGTGGTGAGTGGCGGGTGAAGAACTCAGTAATGTTTTGATGACTGGGCGACCTTGTGCGCACCCTGCTCGCACCGCTCTCCGCGTAAAAGGGTACACACACCGCGGAAAGTGAGCATTCCGTGTTCGGCAGGGTACCTCGTAAACGCGTAAAGTGGGACCGCGTAAAGCGAGGGTTGACTGTAATTTTCTTTTATTACATTACCGTCACAAACGTATAATAACGGATATAGCATATCTAAAATTTTCTCTTATTTTCTTCCATTAATCTTGCGCCATTATCGCCTACCTCACCTCCCACACTGCATGTCTCCTTCATAAATCATCACGCGCATGCATTCCTGTACGCATCACGCAGTCAATCAAAAGCGGTTTTTTTTTGCACCCAATTAAAATGATTTGTGGTTTAATTTGCGGTATTTGGTCCCAATCAAATTTGATTTTTATTTTGGGTCTCTCATATTTTAAAATTCAAATTCATTTCCGACCATTGAAGTCTGCGATGGGAGTCTACTTCAATTATTTGGAGATGATTGAAAGTTTTGGGAAAAAAACAAAGAAACTATAGCATTTTTTAGATCTCGTGGTGTTCTCCAGACCCCAGTAAAGTGTCCTAAGTGCAAGAATGAATGTAAATATCTTCAAGACCAACATATCCAACGACGAATGAGAACCAGGACAACAAGGAAAGAAATAAGTGATTTCGTGAGTCAGTTAGGTTAAGTTAGGTCAGGTCAGGTTTACATTTTTCTAGTGTTTTTTTGTGTATTTTGTATTCGCTTAGCCATAATTTGTCGGAAAACGTCCCACCCCCCAAAAAACGGCCAATTTCCGACGGAAATGAAGGTCTTAACCGATCTAAACACACATAAATACACTAGAAAAATATATTTTTGACTTTCTAACAGAGTTGTGTGCACTTATGTAAATTTACCTTTTGTCTTAAGCCATTGAACAATGCGTGGGTGCGTCGGGAGCGGAGATTTGAATTTTCGGTACCAGATATGGCTGAACAGGTGAAAGAGCTGTGCCAAAATTGTGATGAGATTATTTTATGTCAATTACCGAGTTTCATCAGAAAAATAGTGAGGCAATTTCTTTTTTTGAAAACATGGGGTATCATTGCGTTTACACACCACACATTCTTACCACTAATCTATTATCATATTCTAATAAGACGTCTAATTATAAGATAATTTTCATCTATTACATTACCAGCGGAAATGTATAATAACGGAGAAAGCACATCCAAAATTTTCTCTATTTTCTTCCATTAACCTTGCACCATTATGGGCTACCTCACCTACCACACTGCATGTCTCCTTCATAAATCATCACGCGCATGCGTTCCCGTACACGTCACGCGGCCAATCAAAAGGTTTTTATTTTTTTTGCAACCGATTAAAATGATTTTGGGTTTAATTCGCAGTATTTTTGGCCCAATCAAATTCAAGTTTTAGTTTGGGTCTCATATTTTGAAATTCGAATTCATTTCCGACCATGGACGTCTGCGATGGGTGTCACTTCAATTATATGGAGCTGATTGCGAGTTTTTTGAAGAAAAAAAAACGAAGAAACTATAGCATTTATTCAATTGCATGGTGTTCTTCCAACCCCAGTAAAGTGTCCTAAGTGCAAGACTGAATGTAAATACCGCAAAGAACAACATATAAGAACATAAGAATGGAGGAAACTGCAGCAGGCCTATTGGCCCATACTGGGCAGTCCCATGAACACCCAACCCCTATTGCTCATATAAGCATCCAACCTATGTTTGAAGCTATTCAGCGTTGTCATAACTCGTCGCAACCAGGCCAATAAGGTAAGAAATAGGCGATTCCATCATATGGTGAGAGTCGGTTAGGTTAGGTTTTTGTTTTTCTCGTGATTTTTGGTGTATTGTTTATTCGCTTAACCATTATTTTTTTTCGGAAAACGTTCAACGAAAAAACTTTGATAAAAAAAAAAAACGGCTAATTTCCGCCAGAAATGAAGGTCATATTCGGTCTAAACACACACAAATACACTAGAAAAATATAATTTTGACTTTCTAACAGAGTTGTGGTGTGCAAGAGCAAATTTACCAAACACGGTGTTGTAGTGGATTTCTCCCCGACAAACGCTGTTCGTCGCTGAGTAGCCGACCCCACCAATTCCCCAGTGTATGCCTCGTGGTCTAGGTCAACCAGCGCCGCCATACATCACGGAGCGGGGGTCAACTACTAAGTCACGCCTACCCCCCACTATTTAAGACCTGACTTCGTGGTGACCTCTCTCTTTCTACCTACACCAACCAGCCAGCAACACCTCCTCCGCCTGCCTGGCGGTCCTCACACCTCCTCCGCCTGCCTGGCGGTCCTCACACCTCCTCCGCCTGCCTGGTGGTCCTCTCTCCCGCCAGCGAGCATGGCGACCCACAAGCTGTCCTCCTCTGAGCGTCCTCACCAACCAGCTCTCTCTACCCAATGCTTGTAACCACGCTGCCTTCCCAGCACCAAGCTGCATTGTACATCCAATACAACATGTATATGGAGAGCACATTGTGAGTTTCCTTTCTCCAACCCATCCCGAGTGTGAACCAAACATCTCAAAAACCCCACAGTGTATTACCGAACAACGTTATTTGTCCTGGTTTGGTTAGGTTTGGTTAGGTTAGGTTAGGTTATCCCTATTATAAAAATACTTTGCAATAATGATAAGAACTTATATGGGAAAATGAACAAAATCGAACAACTCCTTCTGGTGATTCTCAGATATCACCAAATGACTATCATGGGGATACAATTAATTATTTCCAAATTAAGAAACAAAACCTGAAATACTTTACCTGGACTAACAAGTAAAGCTGTTATTATTATTTACACTTTAAAGTGTAAATAAGTTAATATAAACTACTTAACACTTATAAGTGGACAGCGGCAATAAACCTAAACAAAATACTCACCTCCTTTTTACAATTAACTAAAGTAAAACCGAATAAAAGGACCAACAATAACAACGATACTCCTCGGAGAAGACTCATGTTGCTTGTTTACACTGACACTATAGACGACATGAGTCATGATCCTCCTTAACATGATCTTTACTCCCCCACTTCTTGATGCTTTTTTGTTTTATCAAAATTTAACATACGTTAAATGTCATTAAAGTACAATATTACTGTATTTTTCTTATTCCAATTTTGTATTTGTATTTTAATATGGCATAATTTTAAATAGTGTTTCAATATTAAATTCATAAGTTCATGTGAACCTCTCCTGCGCGGTCACATGTTATAGAGTCTACAGTGTTCCCGGCGCTGCAGGCTGTCCAGCGCTGATTGGCTGAAGCGATGATTGAACCGCTAGTTGGTGAAGAACCTGCCCGAACCCCTAGTGAACCCGTAACTAATTATGACACCAATTTTTTTTTTTACTTTTTTTACTGAACCCAGAATCTCTTGTCACACCAACCTGAACCTCTACCGAACCCCGAATCCCTTGTCACACTTACCTGAACCTCTACTGAACCCAGAATCTCTTGTCACACCAACCTGAACCTCTACTGAACCCCGAATCCCTTGTCACACTTACCTGAACCTACATTGAACCCAGAATCTCTTGTCACACCAACCTGAACCTCTACTGAACCCCGAATCCTTTGTCACACTTACCTGAACCTCTACTGAACCCAGAATCTCTTGTCACACCAACCTGAACCTCTACTGAACCCCGAATCCCTTATGAATTGTGAACTTGGAATAATCTACCAGAGAGTGTTGTGACGGCACCGAGTGTGAGCTCTTTCAAGAGAAGACTTGACCAACACTGGAGCGGGTTCAGGTACATTCAGGAGCCGGTGCATGCCCAGTACTTGCCAACAGTGTGTGACAGAGACGTGACCGATCGCCCGGGCGGCTAACGAGCCAATCAGTGGTTACTTTACTTTTATCCTCTAAGTCATTGATCGGCTCGTTAGCCACTTGGGCGATAGGTCACGTCTCTGATTACTTTTCGTTTTCATTTATCCTCTTTACCAAAAGATCGGCCCGCTAGCCGCCCGGGCGATCGGTCACGTCTCTGTCACACACTGTTGGCAAATACTGGGCATGCACCGGCTCCTGAATGTACCTGAACCTGCTCCAGTGTTGGTCAAGTCTTCTCTTGAAAGAGCTCACACTCGGTGCCGTCACAACACTCTCTGGTAGATTGTTCCAAGAGTTTACAACTCTCACTCCGAAAAAGTTTGCCCTCACAGTTTTCTGGACTTGTGGCTTCTTGAATCTTGAGCTGTGACCCCTTGTGGGGCGAGCGTCCGCCAGCTCCAAGTAAGGACACTCGACTGAGTAATGCCCCTTGAGGTGCTTATACACCTCAACTAGGTCCCCCCCTTGCCCGTCTGTAGTATAAGCTAGGCAAGTTCAGGCGCTCCAATCTCTCAGGGTAGCTGAGGTGCCGAAGTGCAGGCACCAGTTTGGTGGCCCTCCTTTGAACATTTTCAACCAACTGGCAGTCCCTAGCATATCTCGGGGACCAGATGGGGTGACAGTACTCCAGATGGGGAAGCACTTCACTCTTGAAGATCTTTACAAGGGATGGACCGTCTAGATATCTGAACGACCTTCTTATAAGACCCAATAATTTATTTGCCTGGTTTACCTTTTTCTCGCAATGGCCCGAGAACTTCAGCTCATTGTCAACATACACACCCAGGTCCTTCTCGCATTCAGTCTCAACTAGTGCGGTTTCTTCATCCCGTTGGGACATATGATGCGCCTCCTTACCGTTGGTATGCCCCAGGTGCATCCTCTTACACTTCGTGACATTGAATCTCAGCAGCCATTTCTTCGACCATTCCTGGAGCCCACAGAGGTCCTTCTGCAGCTCTTCACAGTCCGCTTGGTTCTTAATTTCCGGAAATAACTTAGCGTCATCGGCGAACATTTGTATGGAGGAGTGTACAACGCCATGCATGTCATTTATGAAACAAACAAACAACAGCGGGCCCAATACACTGCCCTGTGGTACCCCACTTGTGACAGGTACTGATGACGATTTTGTGCCATTAATCACCACACACTGCTTGCGGTCGTGTAGAAAGTCTTCTATCCATGCTAGGAAATTTCCCCGAATTCCGTACCCTTCCAGTTTGATTTTCAGCCTTTCGTGGGGTACACTGTCGAAAGCCTTGGCAAAATCTAGGTAACTATTGTCGATATTACCACCCCGTTCCAGAATATGGGTCCAAATATCCAATACCTTGAGCAATTGTGTTAAGCAGGAGCGCCCCGGCATGAAACCGTGTTGGCAATCCTTTACAAGGTTGTTTCGTATTAGATGTTCCATTGCGGCATCTCTGACAATACTCTCAAGTACTTTACATATTATGCTGGTCAGGTTCACCGGTCTACAGTTGTTCGTGGAATGACGATCGCCCTTCTTGAAGATAGGACTCACATAAGCCACTTTCCATTCACTGGGGACCTTTCGTTCATCCAGGCATTTACAAAACAGAATCTTCAGGGGCTCTGCAAGCTCGTTGCATAACTCTCTTAGCACTCTAGGATGCACCATGTCAGGGCCGGGACTCTTATGGACCTTTAGCTTAGACAGTTTATTTCTATTACCCTCTTCTGTGAACACAATGTGGGTCAGTGCTGTGTCGAACCCTCTGTCCTCAAATGCAGGAAGGTTAATTGCATCCTCTTGTGAACACCGAGGAAAAGAAGCTGTTCAATGCCTCAGCTTTATCCTGGTCAAAATCTGCGTAACTACCATCTTCAAGCCTCAGGTCTGATACTCCTACTCGCGTTTTTAATTTTGATTTTGCATAGCTGTAAAACGCCTTTGGGTTTGACTTGACCTCGCTTGCAACCAGCCTCTGGAACTCCTTTTCAGCCCTTCTACACCGTATCTTTGCTTGGTTTCTGGCTCTTGCATACATCCTCCTGTGTTGCTCATCGTTTGACCCAACTCAAGTCTTGAATTTCTGTGTTTTCTTCTTAATTTTGTCGACCGCCACATGGTTCATGTGTAGGGATCCCCTCGTTTTCCTAGAAGCACTGGGTTTGGTCTTGGGTATATATTTATCGATCAAATGGGTCACTTTACTAGTTATGATATTCAGCGTAGTGTCTGCGTTCTTGTACCTTAATGAGTCAGGCCAGTTGATGCCCCTCATCTCTTCCCTCATCCCATTGTAATTTCCCTTGTAATATTTGCACCTTGGCCTGTCCTTATCCTGAACGAGGTAACAGTTAAATCTGAATGACAACACTATATGGTGACTGGTGCCAACTGGGGCAAGGTGTTCCAGTTTGGCCACAATACCCTCCTCATTTGTTATGATGAGGTCAAGTGGCTTGGGTATTTGCTCCCCTCTGTAATGTGTCGGGTCTCTAACATGTTGGAACAGTAAATTTTCTCTCAGAGTTTCTACAAAAAGAGTAGTAGGGTTATTCAAGTCATTTGGGGCGGACTCGTTTCTCCAGTTGATGTCGTCATAGTTAAAGTCCCCCATGATAAGGAGGTTGCTAGGGTTTACCATTGCCGCGTTGTTTATTAAGGTTCTTAAATTCCTTTGATTTAGTGGGCCACAGTTTGGGGATCTGTAGATACACCCGACGATAAGTAAGTCCCCTCCCTTTAATTTAATTTTACACCACTTGGACTCTTCAAAAACATCCTCTCCCTGTACCCTCGCCTGGCTGGCTCTAAGGTCTTGCCTAGCATAGATAACCACAACCCTCTTGCAAGTTTCTTGTGAAGGTTCGTAAATGAGTCATATCCAGCAATACTGAACTCACATTCCTCTGGGTCGATTCTCCTGTTCTTGTGCAACAGTTCTACGACTCCTACAATATCTGGTTGGTGTACTCTTAGTAGTGTTTCAAACTCCTCTCTCTTATCGAGAAACATGTCAGTATTAGTGTACATGACATTCAAGCCAATATTTGTTCTCGGTAACGTCTCTGCTCTAAGTAGTAACCCCGCTCCCCACCCCCCCCCCCCTCCATTCTCAGAAACTGCAGCATTTGCTAAGTACACTGTATTTTGCAGGGTGTGGTTAGAAATGTCATTGTTTACACAGCGGCCGCCCCCTCCTGTCCGGTAGGTGGAGCTGGTGCCGCCTCCCGGGTGGGGGGTTGAGTGGGTGGAGGGTGCACTGCTGCCCCCTGGCCCTGTGTCGGCACACTTGCTTCCACTACCCTCCCAGAGTATAACCCATGTACACCCGTCCCCGTTCTTCCTTGACTCCTCCCTCTTCTGCTTCAAATCCTGCAGGAGCTTCTTGTGCTGTTCCCTCTGTATTACCGTGCGATCTGGGTGAATTAATACATCCCGAAATGCCTCGCTCCTTGCTATGTTTTTGCCTGCAAAATAACATGCCATTTCTCTTCCCCGCTCGCTAGTGTGATCATGAGGGGGCAAGGCTTATCCCCCTGCTTTTGTCCCAGCCTCCTCACATCCTGAGGGGTTGATGGAATCTTCAGAACCCCTGTACAAATATTTTGAAACTGCATCTTATCGTGTGTTACCTTACTCACAGTTCCCTCCGCCTTTGTTCTCTGGGACTTCAAAAACTATTACATTGTTCCTACGCTGGAAACGTTCCTGGTGTTCCTCCTCTCCCCTAACAGTAGGTCCGTTAATTTTCATTTCTTCGACACACTTCTTCAGTCCCAATCTCTGCTGTAGAACCTGTTCTGATCCTGCATTACTCCCTGCCCCTTCCCGTGACCCTGCTAATATGTCAGCACAACTCCTCTTAGCAACCACCTCCATTCTATCGGCTACTTCCTCAGTCTTAGCAAGGATCTCTTTCCCATCTTGCTCCAGTTTGGCAACCAGCAGGGCTCCAGCTTCATCTATTTTCGTCCCTAGAGAACTCATTCGCTTATGGCTTGCAATCGCCTCATTCACCTTGACTATGCAGCCAGGGCAATACCAGCAACAGCCATCATACTTTACGGCAGTTAGTAACTTCCTACACGTTGCATTAGTCAGGCCTGTATCCTCCATATCCAATGTCTCCCTGCAGTAATCACATATATATCAATCCTGGTTGCTGTTGTTGTGGGGGGGGGGGGGGTGCAGACTGTGTAGATTACAACTACCCGTATTTAAAAAAAGTAGAGGAAAAAAAGAAAAAAGAACAGTATTTAGCTACTCCCTGTTGTCTTCTGCGACTGCGTACGCTGTATCTCCCTGTGAATGGTGTATTGTAGGCACAGTTTCAGTCCTTGAGAAAGCACACAAACAAAATAAAATTTAAAGTCTCTGTGGCACCTATAACTCGACTTGGTTTCAGCTGGCACGGTGCCTTTCCAGCTTGCTTGCTAATTAGCGCTCACTTTAAGTTATTTACAACTTCCGCGGTCACTGATGACACTTGAACTATCATTGTGTGCACTGTATCTCCCTGTGAGTGGTGTATTATAAACACAGTTTCAGTCCTTGAGAAAGCACACAAAAATAAAATTTAGTCTCTGTGGCACCTATGACACGAATAGGCTGGCAGTTGTCCTTACCAGCTTGATTGCCAATATGTATTCACTTTAAGTTATTTACAGCCTCTTCTGCGGACACTGATGACACTATGAACTGATTTACCTAAATCACAGTACTACACTCCCTGGTTGGCCTTTATCACAGCCGTGACCACAACTCCTTAAAAAAAAAAAAAAAAAAAAAAAAAAAAAAAAAAAAAAAAAAAAGCTTTGTCATATGGCAGCGAGTTTGTGGTTGTAGGCTGTTGGCCTCCCGACCTGCTTGGCTGTACCTCCAACTTGGTGGAAATTGAGTTTTCAATACTACAATTGCGTCTAGCATTAAAAATCCTACATCGATTTACACTTTCACATCACTAAGACGATCTTGATGATCTTACGTAATCACTGTCCAATTTCTGAAGCTCAACAGCGAAGGCCTGAATGCCAAACATTCTTTGTTACAGAGACGCAACACGACCCGACCTGCGCCCCTAACGCAGGAGCTTGGTTCTTGATTTCCCGAAATAACTTGGCGTCATCGGCAAACATTTGTATGGAGGAGTGTACAACGTCAGGCATGTCATTTATGAAACAAACAAACAACAGCGGGCCCAATACAGTGCCCTGTGGTACCCCGCTTGTGACAGGTATGAATGATGATTTCGTGCCATTTATCACCACACACTGCTTGCGGTCATGTAGAAAGTCTTCTATCCACGCTAGGACATTTCCCAGAATTTCGTACCCTTCAAGCCGTTTACCTGATGCGTTCACTCTCCAGCTTGTTGATCTCACAGGCCGAGCAAACACTGCCAGCCCCCATCATTGTTATGGATGAGTCCACTACTCAGTAGGGCTATGTTGTGGCTGTGTTATTCATCCGAGTACACCTGTACGTAATCACGTGAATTGTCTGAGTGTTTGGAGTCAGCAAGTGTAGGTTGACCACCACTTTGCTTGTGGGCAAAGGTACCACAGTAGTGGAGAGAAGCTACTAATTCTGGTGATGTTAAAGTATTAAGTGTTGGTGCTGTAACTGGCATCATTACCACTTGATCTAATGGTGCTCAAAGGTGCTATGTAAGAGTATTGTGTGTGTTCTTGTAAATGTACAGCAAGTCATGGTGTAAGTGGAGAATGTACATAAGTTTAACAGTACAAAATGAGTAAAGCCAGGGAGTTGACCCCTGTAGTTGAGTTTTACTGAAATTATTCATAAAATATAACTTGATTTTAATAAACCATTTTATAATTTTAATAAACCATTTTATTTGTATGTTTAGAGTATCATTTACCTGCAGTATTTTACAGTCATTCTTTCCCATTGCTTGATACAAGAATTACAATGTACCCACGTGTTATAACCCTTGAGCCATGCTAATCAAAGGTCAGAGGTTATGAAGTAACTAGATGAAATGAAATAACTAAACAGAACTAATGGAGAAAATTAATGAATTAAAAAAATTCAGAGAAAAACAGGTTGAAGAGTTTAAAAGTTAACCACCATCATGTAAATTAAAAGGAGCAGAAAAGGAGAAAACACGCTCTTATACTTGGAGGCTCTACCAGAGAGTGTTGTGACGACACCGAGTGTAGGCAATTTTGAGTTAGGAAAGATTAAAAAGTATTGACCGGGTATACATAAATTGATGATAATATACTTTATTTCATTTTATTTATTATTCTCTGATAAAAAGTGCAACAGGTACGTACAGTGATTTCAAATCAATGTCTCAATTAAATTTAATGATATAAAAGTATATAGCAATGGCAAAATGGAATACAAGTGAAAATTTTAACATACCTAAGTACATGTCTCTATAAAAATGACAGAATATAATGAAATGATTAAAATATATAAGAGATGCAAATGAGTCAGCAATCAATTTTTCACTTCTTTATCAGACTTACCAATACAATGTTTAAGTTTATGTTGAATATATAAGTAGAATAATAGATATTATATCTTGCTTCTTATACTGTACAGTACTATCCTTATTTCTAATTCATAATGTTCTATAAATTTTTACATAGTTCTTACAGACAACACAAGGATCTGCAGCTTGATCTACAGTGATTATTTTGAAAAATTTAATAAAGATCTTGGACTGTAGACTTTGCTGTTATACTTTAATACAGTACTGCATAACAGATGGATACTAATTCATAAAAAAAGGGCCCTTTTAAATGTTCTTCATCACTTATGGAAATTACATATGAAAATTAGGTACAATACATACATAAATATATTACAGTATACCATTATAATCAGAATGTTTCTTGATTCCCAGATAGAATTAAAAACAATTTCTTCTTTTTTTATGTGCATTAAGGGTTCCCAGAAAAAGCTTGTTACTTATAAACTTAACGCTTGTACCTATACTTTGCATTACTTACAAACTTAACATTTATACTTTAACTTTTCTCGCTGTTACTTACAGTAAATGCATAAAGTTGTAAACACATGTAAAGATGCAAAACATAAAGCAACTAAAAATTTTCTGGTCTAAGCTTAAGTAATACACCAGTCCATTGTGTGCTTACTGTAGTGACAAGAGATAAATAATGCAATACAGTGAAGCCTCTATTTAATGGACTATATCAAGAGGAAGATCTGTTATATTGAGGATGCATTAGATGTGAAAACCCCATCGCACGGATTATATGGAAAGATGAGTCCATTATGTGCAGGTTTCACTGTATCAATATAAACACATTTACAGCCATCATCCACCACACACACTGCAGTTTTTGGTGCATCGACCCAGAAGATTTTAGTGATCAAACAACGACATCATCTATAGGGTGTCTGAAATGTTTGTACTCAAATATCAATGAACAGAGGACCACCTTTTTGGAATAAGGGAATTAGAACAGAGACACATTACAGGGGATTACGTGCAAGAATTGATGGTATTAATAATGTTTTGGTCATCTGGGGAATCTTAGGAATTTAGGTTAGGTTCTGTGGCGAGGTTAGGTTAAGTAAGATCAAAATCATTGAAAACATGGTGAAAACCGTCAGAAAATCATAGGGATGACCAAAACGATAATTTTACAGAATTGACACATTGTAACTTGAGCATTTGATAATATAAAGGAAAAGACTGAACCCTGCTTAAGAGTAAAGTACAGTAAAGACTTTTTCAGACACTGTAATAATAGAATAAAATCCCCAATAAATCCTACAATACACAGTGCTACAGGCTGACCTAGCAATTTCGTGTCGCAGTATAATATAAAACTATAAAATATGGCAAACAAAGAGCATTGGTGTGTATATGGGGAAAGTGAATGTGTGTCTGTATGCTGTAAGCTATGACTATTTTGCCAACTCACCACTCCAACCACCGTGTTTATTGTTATGAAACTATAACGTTGTTGAAAAATATAACAATACAGTAAGTTTTTGTATAACGTCACCCCAATAATGTTGTTTCGGTACAACGTCGCTGCTCTTTAGATACCAATAATTCGTTTAACGTCCCGACAACTCAATTTAACGTCATTTTTGCATCATCACGGACTATTTTCTACGGCGCATCACCCTCTCTCGTCTGGCAGCGCTACGCTCTCTCGGCTCGGCTTGTTACCTCTCACTAGAGGAACGTCACAGCGTTCCCAAGCGACGCCAAGCCAGTCTCTGTTAAGCTTCCACATCATTTGTGTTTTGTTTAAGTGTTTTTGCTGTAAAGAATGTACTCTAACCATTCAAAATGACTTCCAAGTGCTCAACAAGTGCTACTGATGCCAGTGTTGTGAAGAAGCAACATAAGACCATTAGCCTTGCTACAAAAATGGAGGTTTTAAACCGGGAGGAGGAGCCACCCGCCGGGTCTTAGTGACTCTCCACCCTCCTTCTGCTCTCCACTACCCACCACACACTCACTCCACCACCTCTGTCCATCAGTGAGTACAATACAAAATGATTTAGTTTATTTATATATATGTACTATTTTCTATAAAAATGCCATTGATTTCTGTACATGTAATGTATTTTATGGGGCAAAGGGAGGCTGGGGAACGTAACACCTGTATTTTATCTATTTCTTATGGGGAAAATTGATTCCGTTAAAGTCACGGTTTTCAGGAACAGAACCACGACGTTAAGTGAGGACTTACTGTACTCTAATATGGCTTATAAATAAAGAAAATCTAACATCAAATAAGAAAAATGAAGAGCCTGGGTGCGGATGTATGTGGAAGCAGTGGACTGTAACTGTGGCCACATTCCCTCCTGAAGGACTCCATGGTATGCACACAACATAGAGCGGCACCCACACGTCTATGAGTCAGCTGGTTGACTGAAGTCTGTCGCATTGCCCAGAGGCTGGTTTGAGTGTGAAATGAACTTTTTTTTTTTTTACATAAAATGTGTGCTACTGTATTTTATGATATGCTATGTATCAACTAAAATTGTTTATCACAGGAATAAGTATGGCAGCTCATCCCCATTGTGCACAGTATTCAAACTTACAATACAAGCTAATTTTAGATAAATTTTCATTTTTATCATTATTTAATTTTGGTGCCAGTTAGTTGTATCTACCAGTTGCCTGGATACCAGATAAATGGAATTCTACTGTACGTATCCTAGTAAAAGTGCACACAGGAATACAATTAAAAGCCACAGCAGACTGTATACTAGAATGCTACACACACACAGATACTGTACTGTACTTGAGCATACACAGAATAAAGATGTACCGTAAACACCCGATATAATGGACACTGTCTATAAAGGACCTCGGCTTTAACGGACCAGCCTAACCCCACCAATCATGATGAATGAAGTAAAGTAATTCATCTCTGACATGGACACAATGTTGTTAACCGGACCAATAAAAATTGTTACACAAGTTGTCTGGTCTTCATGCAGGTTCTCACTTAGCTTATTCTCTGGTGCTTTATTTCTAACATTGACCACGTGTGTGTGTCTTGGCTCCTCTATCTTGGAAGGATGTCTATCATGTTTTAAACAATCTGTGATGGACATTCCTGTAGAGGAGAAAATATATATGTTAAATTTATTATTATTAATCAACGATACTACATAAATGTCACAGCTCAAGGTTGAAGAAGCCACAAGTTCAGAAAACTGTGTGGTGTAACTTCTTCGGAGTGAGAGTTGTGAACTCTTGGAACAATCTGCCAGAAAGTGTTGTGACGATACTGAGTGTGAGCTGTTTCAAGACCAGACTTGACCAACACTGGAGCAGGTTCAGATACATTCAGGAGCCAGTACCTGCCCAGTACTTACCAACAGTGTGTAACAGAGACGTGACCGATCGCCCAAGCGGCTAACGAGCAGATCAGTGGTGAAGAGGGTAAAGGTAATGTACTAGCTCCTGAATGTATCTGAACATGCTCCAGTGTTGGTCAAGTCTGGTCTTGAAACAGCTCACACTTGGTGCCGTCACAACACTCTCTGGCAGATTGTTCCAAGAGTTCACAACTCTCACTCCGAAAAAGTTACACCTCACAGTTTTCTGGACTTGTGGCGTCTTCATCCTTGAGCGGCAACCCCTTGTGGGGCAAGCGTCCACCAGCTCCAGGTAAGGGCACTTGACTGAGTAGTGCCCCTTGAGATGCTTGTACACCTCAATCAGATCTCCCCTTGCCCGTCTATAGTACAAGTATAAGCTAGACAATTGCAGGCGTTTTAATCTCTCAGAGTAGCTGAGGTGCCAAAGTGCTGGCACCAGTCTGGTGGCCCTCCTTTGGACATTTTCAATCAACTGACAGCCCCTAGCATATCTTGGGGACCAGACAGGGAAACAGCTCGCTCTTGAAGATCATGATTAGGGACGGACTGTCTAGATATCTGAACGACCTTCTTATCAGACCCAATAATTTATTTGCCTGATTTACCTTCTTCTCGCAATGGCCCGAGAACTTCAGCTCATTGTCAACATACACACCTTGGTCCTTATCACATTCAGTCTCAAATAATGAAGTTTCTTCATCCCGTTGGGACATATGATGCACCTCCTTACCATTGGTACGCCCCAGGTGCATCCTCTTACACTTCGTGACATCGAATCTCAGCAGCCATTTCTTCGACCATTCTTGGAGCTCACAGAGGTCCTTCTGCAGCTCTTCACAGTCTGATTGGTTCTTGATTTCCCGAAATAACCTGGCATCATCCGCAAACATTTGTATGGAGGAGTGTACAATGTCAGGCATGTCATTTATGAAACAAACAAACAACAGCGGACCCAATACACTGCCCTGTGGTACCCTGTTTGTCACAGGTACACCTGATGATTTCATGCCATTAATCACCACACACTGCTTGTGGTCATGTAGAAAGTCTTCGATCCACACTTGGACACTTCCCTGAATCCCGTACCCTTCCAGTTTAATTTTCAGCCTTTCATGGGGTACAATGTCAAAAGCCTTGGCAAAATCTAGGTATATATTGTCAATATTACCACCCTGTTCCAGAATATGGGTCCAGATATCCAGTACCTTGAGTAATTGTGTTAAGCAAGAGCGCCCCGGCATAAAAACGTGTTGGCAATCCTTTACAAGGTTGTTTCGTAGTAGATGTTCCATCATGGCATCTCTTATAATGCTCTCAAGTACTTGACCTCGCATGCAACCAGCCTCTAGAACTCCTTTTCAGCCTTTCTGCACTCTGACTTTGTTTGGTTCCTGGATCTGGCATACACCACTAAACCAACTTTAAACCTCTGATATGACACAGTAAATTTATACCCCAATAATTACTACAAGAAGACGATGATATGGTTGTTCATACTCACATTGTTCCTCTCCAACAGGACAGTGTAGGCATTAGATGTTTGTGCAATATATGAGTACTTTAGGATGCAGCCAGAGTTGACCATCACGCAGGTTGTCATGGATGGCTCTGTAAACACACACATACAAAATAATTAAAACAAATATTTTCAACAGGAAATTAGTACAGTGAAACCTTCATATAATGGACTTTTTTCTCCATTTAATTATTTAAGACGGTATGGTTACATATATATAACAAACCCTTGATATAACGGACTCGTTTATATACAGTAGTTAAACAGAGCTGTCACTGTGACTAAAAAAGAAGTATATTGTAATAAAATATAAAAAATGGGTAAGAATTATTAGTTAGTTATGAGGTAAGAAGTATTAGTTAGTTATAATCTTTCTTTTATCCTCTTCACCACTGATCGGCTTGTTAGCCGTTTGGGCGATCGGTCACGTCTCTGTTACTTTTTGTTTTCTTTTGTTATGAGGTAAGAAGTATTAGTTATGAGGTTGGAAGTATTAGGGTTGCCATATTTGAACATTAAAAAAAGAAGACGTTCCCGAAGACATCCTGCGCCCCCCCTCCCGGCACACACTTTGGTGCTATGTAACCTTGAAGCAGCTGTGACAATTAATTTTGCATAACATTAATATATATACAGTCAGGGCCGTCCCTAGGAGGGTGCGGGGCCCGGGGCAACTCAGCTACTGCAGGGCCCCAGAAAATATATACAGTATAAGGAGTCAGTTATGCGGTCAGAGAAACCCACCCCCACCAATCCCCATGGAACTGTCGCTATGGATGGTAAGGTCACGGTTGCGATGGTGGCGTAAGCCGTCAGGTCAGATTAACCAGTCAACAGGTAATGTGTCCAAGGTCACTGGGTCTAGTGCTGGGCCCCGGGCGGTCGGCCCTGTTCGCCCCCCCCCCCCCCCTAAAAGATGGGCCTGTATACAGTACTGTATATCTATATATATGTATACCAGTATCGGTGTACTGTATTGCATTGTGTTTTTAATGTAGGCTAATATACAACATACATGGTATAGAAATCTTAAAAAAAATAAAAAAAATTACCTTTGCTTAAGGCTGAATATCTTCATTCCCTTAGCGGCAGTCTTCTTCCCCCACTGTGTGTGTGACTTGATGTGCCCATGCATACTTTTCTGTAGATCGGATCTTTTTCAGTATTGGCTGATTGCTCTTTAGAAAGGTATGGAAGTCACTGCAAGATGTTTCTCGGAAGTTGTACTGTACAGTCAGAATGCCTTTCATTGTTTCAACACTCAATTTGTTCCTTTCCTTTGTCCATTGACTTTGCATCAGTGAAAAAACTTTCTACATTTGCATTGTGAGAGGATATAGCAAAGAAGAATCGTTCAATTCTGAGTGGCATTCAATGTTCTTTGATTTTTCAAAGTATCTGGTCCACTTTTTATGTGTTGGCAGATTACTAAATTCTTCATCAGTCTTGTAATTTTCCACAAACTGCTTCAGGTTACTAACTTGGTTAAACTCTGTCACTACAGGTTAAAGACTGGCCAACCACCGATCACCGTCACAGTTGCCAACACACGTAAATAATATAACAAAAGTTGCTAGATTATGGTTGAAAATTGCTAAAATGCCTTAAATGCAGGACAAGAAAAACAAATGCTACAGTGTAAAAAAAGCCATAAGAAAAAATTGGTATACTTTCAACAATTCATTTATGGCTGTAATAGCACGAAATAAAAAAAAAATTTATAACAATGTGCATGGCTGAAGAACAAGGAAAAGCAGTACATGGCACTACAGGCTAGCCCATAAGCTGCTAGCAGCTAAGTTGACAACACCTTACAGGCGTACACGTGACTTATCAGCTGACGAAAATACGGACGTATGGCAACCCTAAGTTCTGATAGTTATGAAGTAGGAGGTATTAGTTATGAGGTAAGAAGTATTAGTTATGAGGTAAGAAGTATTAATTATGAGGTAAGAAGTATTAGTTATGAGGTAAGAAGTATTAATTATGAGGTAAGAAGTATTAGTTATGAGGTATATTGAAATTTTTAAAATTTGAGGATATTAACACTTACTGCTGTGCCCTCTTTGTTTACAAATCTATCAATTACTTCCAGTTCCGGAATAATCAGAGATACAACTTAAGGCACCCAGAGCTACTAAGACCACCCCCCATGTGCTCCTCTCAGTCCCAGACCTCCATAAAATATCAAGGTGTGAAGGTGTGGAACAACTTTCCCCCACACATCCGAGCAAAGACTACGTTCCCTTCCTTTAAATCATCTCTAAAAAAATATCTATTGTCGAAGTATTAATATTTCTTGTAACACTTAATATATTTACAGTACCTGCTTTTATTGTACCATCAAAACCGTTTTATCGGAAATTATCATGTAAATAAATAGTAATTACTATTGCAATAAACATAATTGCCAACTAGACATAATCCTGAAAGCTCTGTCCTCTTGTTCAACCTTATTACTGTACAACCCAGGTTGTACTGCTCCCCCATTATACTTATGTTTTTAAATTCCACTCTAATTTATATATATATATATATATATATATATATATATATATATATATATATATATATATATATATATATATATATATATATATATATATATATATATATATATATATATTTTATGAAAATCCACAATGAAAACGTGGATAAGATAAATCTTGATAAAATCACACGGGAAAATGGAAACAACGGAGTACCTTAGCTTTCGTCTTTATTCAAGACATCTTCAGAGGCAACTGAAGATGTAATCCAGTTGCCTCTGAAGATGTCTTGAATAAAGACGAAAGCTAAGGTACTCCGTTGTTTCCATTTT
Organism: Homarus gammarus; assembly: GCA_958450375.1. Lineage (NCBI taxonomy): Eukaryota > Metazoa > Arthropoda > Malacostraca > Decapoda > Nephropidae > Homarus > Homarus gammarus. Next base: position 169,097 of record CAUDMG010002663.1, on the reverse strand, counting down.
CCCGTGTGATTTTATCAAGATATATATATATATATATATATATATATATATATATATATATATATATATATATATATATATACTGTCTTGAATAAAGACGAAAGCTAAGTTACTCCGTTGTTTCCATTTTCCCGTGTGATTTTATCAAGATTTATCTTATCCACGTTTTCATTGTGGTTTGACAAAGAGGCCCTGCAAGCCTCTGTGGTGGATAGTGATACAATTGATACAAGTGATACAGGTGAGGGCCAATAATCTGCCCTCTGCCTCGGAAACCAACCCCCCATCCCTGTGTGCCCAGCCATCTTTTCTACTAATGTAAGTGTTAAAAAACCTAATATTATTGATATTTCTCTTAATTATTAATTGTGTGTGCATACCATCATAAAGTTAAGATAATATTTTTACTACAACATAGTTGTGTGTCGTCAAAAAGTGGAGTTTGGGGGTCGGGCCAGTCTCTATTGGAATTAATCCCATATGTTCTGTTGTTCACTTAACGCGGTTTTCACTTAACGCGGTACCCTGTGGGTTCAATTGACCGTGTTAAGCGGGGTACATATATATATACAGTATACTATATATTGTTTGTACACCTGCACTCTCTATGTATATATTGTTTGAACTACAGTATACCTGCACTGCCTATATATATTGTACACCAGTACTGCCTATATATGTACTGTACTAAATCAATTTATACTTACATGGTGTGACAATTTCACTGAATGAATATCTATCTACTGAATGTATGTAAATGATAACTGCGTGAGTGATTCTCACCCAGATTATTGACAGCGGTGACAGTAATCTGACACTGATCACAGGTAGGGCTGCCCCTCATGCCCGCCTTACACAGAACACACGGCTTCAGCTTCTCACAGACTCCAGCAGCATACACTGTGTCCTCACAGTACATGCCCTTGTATCTGTCCCAAAAAAAGAAAGAAATTAATTTAAGTGCCGGGTAGGAAATTTACATAGTTTGTCAATTGATTTCATGTTATCAAATTCTTTAATGTATCTCAATTTGCTTGGGGTAGTAAAGAGTATATAGTACTGTAATAGTAAATGGCTGAGAGCATACTATTAGTACACAGTAAATGGCTGAGAGAGTAAAATATTACAGTACTCAGTAAATGGCCGAGTACAAAAGAATAACTTACCCATCTTCACAGTGGCACCTTCCACACTCACATGTTCCTTTATTTGAGCAAATGTTTTTATCTCCCGGGTTAATACAGATCTGAGTTTGAGTGGGACAGTTGCAAGCTTCTCCAATGTAGCCAGAACGGCACATACATCCCCCACACCTACACTGGCCACGACTTGGTCCACCACAAGACATTCCGTCATACCTGAACCAGAAGAATGATAATAATGACACAACTATAATGATTACATCTCACAAGATGGTACACCGCTGCTCACCGGCACTTCAGCTTGGTAATATTACTCAGCATTTGTGGCAAGTGATTTTATCTGGATTTCAATTATAATTATTGGTGCTAAAGAAAGTGATATTGTAACTTCCATTTTCTTTGAGCTGATTTAATCAAATCTAGATCTGCCACAGGTACTGTACCGCACCGTACTGTACACTCCGAAAAATTATTTGACATGTACAATACAGACATTCATCTTACAAGGCACACAACTAGGTCACTGTAAAAGGAATGCGTCTATAGTATTCTAAACAGTTAAAAGTTAAGGTAGGGTACACTTTACATTCAAACACATTGGAAGTAGAGTACTGTACTGTACTGTGATAAACAACGGGACACACTAACACTTTACACACAAATATTGAAATAACTCATAACCAAAAGTGGCATCTTTATACAGTACAGTACTATCTTAATTTAAGATTAACCATTTGTTGTGTTACAGAGAGAAGTAATTTATCAAGATTTAGCTCTACAACGGTCCTTTTTTTTATAAATTATAAAAAGTTTTCTCAAAAGTTACAAAGCAACTCACAGTTGACAGGTGTGATCATTACACTGGCATTTACTGCCATAGTGCTCTGGTTCACACTGACAATGACCACATGAACACTCTCCATGTCCACTGCAGATCTGACCATCAGCAGCTTGGCAGCTCTCCATTCCAGTAGGACAGAGGGAATGATCCTCAGCAACTCCCATAGTATCACTGCGTCCTCTCTGCACTGACCCACGGTGGTTGTGGCCTCGACCCTGAACAGTGAAGAAATCAATACCTGATTCTTTTGCAAAATATATTACAGTACCACACTTTTACTTTCTTGCCTCTGAATTAACCCTTAAACAGGTGGGGAAAGCGGTCAATATCTGTAGAAGTTTTATGTTACTTACATATAGGGGCGAGGGTGAGGAGAGGACGTCTTAGCCACAGATTACGGGTTAAGTGAGATGACATGCTGCTAGCTCATGACCATCTACATTATGAATTTATTTAGAAGAGCTCTTTGAAGAAGAAACAATTACAGTACTGTAATACTACACTCTTTCCTCAGATGAAGCTTTCTGCTAAATTAAGTCACAATAGCTTTTAACATCTGATTCTTATAGTATACAGGTAGTCCCCGACTTACGACTGACTCAACTTACGTCAATCCGCACTTACGACCTGCTCTGACCGTACGACCGTCCGCACATACGACCGCCACAGTCGTGACCAAAATTTTGTTCAAATGACGCGTGCATTTTCTATCCCGAAACGTTTCCGTCCCGAGCGAGTGTGGCTGGCTTGGGTCACCGCGTGGTTACACTCACTCAGTACAACGCTTAGTTGGTGTTTGGCTATCATATCCTATACTGATTGTGCTGTGTACTTACGTTATTATCGTATTTAATTGACTTTATAATGACTGGAAAGCATACAAGTGAGAGTGCTGGTGGTGCTCCGAAGAAAAGGAGACAGGCAATTACTTTTAAGATGAAAATGAAGATAATAATGCAGTATGAGAATGGTAAAACTGTAGCAACAATCTCACGAGACCTAGGTTTCTCTCACTCGACCATATCCACTATTCTGAAGGACATGGAACGTATTCATGATGTAGTGAAAGGAACAACACCTATAAAGGGAACTATAATTTCGAAGAAAAGACAAGGTCCTATTCACGATATGGAAAAATTATTGGTGATATGGATAGAAGACCAGATACAGAAGCGTGTACCCTTAAGCCTTCTAACATTACAGGCTAAAGCAAGAAGCCTGCTCCAAAGCCTGAAGGAGCAGGCAGGAGATGAATGTGAGCAAGCCTTTACAGGAAGTCATGGGTGGTTTGATTGATTTAAGAAACGCAACAGTGTACACAATGTTAAGGTGAGTGGAGAGGCAGCTAGTGCTGATGTTGGTGCTGCTGAAGCTTTTAAGGAGGAGTTAGATGATGTGATTGTGGAAGGGAATTATTTTCCAGAGCAAATATTCAATGTGGATGAGACTAAATTATTGTGGGAGCGCATGCCTGAGCGGACATACACCCACAAAGAGGCGAAAACAATGCCAGGATTCAAGGCATTCAAGGACAAAATTACACTTCTGTTGGGAGGGAATGTTGCTGGTGTCAAGTTAAAGCCCTTCATGATCTATCATTCAGAGAACCCCAGGGCTTTTAAACATGTCAGCAAGCACACACTGCCAGTGTTTTATCACAGTAACAAGAAAGCCTGGATGACCATTGTACTGTTTGAGGATTGGTTCATGACTTGTTTCATTCCTAGAGCCAAGGAGTATTATCTGCAACAACGGATTCCATTCAAGATTTTGCTGATTTTGGATAATGCTCCGGGACACCTAGCACACCTGGACGACATGCACCTGATGTTAAGGTGGTGTACATTCCACCTAACACTACCTCTGTCATCCAACCCATGGATCAAGGTGCTATTGCTGCTTTTAAAGCGTATTATTTACGTACAACCTTCGCTCAGGCTGTTGCTGCTACTGAAGGTGAGAAAATACTCAGAGTTTTGGAAGGACTACAACATTTTGAAATGTATAAAGAACATAGCTGCAGCATGGGATGAGGTTACAGGACAGTGCATGAATGGAAGAAGGTCCTGAAAAGATATGTGAACAGTTTCAGAGGATTTACTGAAGATGAAGTAATTTCTGAGATTAGTAACAAGATAGTGGAATTGGGTAAACAGCTTGAGTTAGAAACTGATAATGAAGATGTTGAGCAGTTGGTTGAAAGTGTAGCAGAAGAGCTAAGTAACGAGGATCTTATTGAACTGGAAGCACAGAAAATTGCAGAGGAAGAAGAGAGTAAAAATGTAAAAGAAGAACCTGCACCCCCCAAAAAATTTTCAGTGAAATAAACGAGCTGATCATTTGGTGAAGAGAATAAAAGAAAAAGAAAAGTAACAGACGTGACCGATCGCCCAAGCAGCTAACGAGCCGATCAGTGGTGAAGAGGATAAAAGAAAAAAAATAAAGTATAGAAAACAATATTAACTTAGGAAATATAAGCAAAGAAATATAAGATAGATACATATAGACAAAAAGACTTGGAAAATGAAATTATTAATATGTACAGCTCCTCCCCGACTTATGACCTACTCGACTTACGACCACCAGCACTTACGACCTGCCTCAGTTGTACCAAAATTTTGTCAAATTACGTATTTTCGAGACCCAACGTCAGTACACAGACAAAATTTTTGTTTGTAATTCACTTTAAAATGGCTGGCAAGCTTAAATGTGAGAGTTTTGTGGTGCTGAAAAGAAAAAGAGACATCCATTTTAGATTTTCTGTATTATTTAAACATTTTCAACTTACGACCAATTCGACTTACGACCTGGATTTGGGTCCCTAACCCCATCGTAAGTCAGGGAGGAGCTGTACACAAGAAAAGATAACTAGAAAAATCTCTCTTAAACAGCTATAGATAAAAGAAATAAGAATAATAAGAATAGAATGAAAAATGAAACAAGCATCAACCCCCCTACACTCTTGTACAGTACTGTAATAACACTGGACAATAAAAGTCATAAAGTAATGAAGAAGAAATCAACTAATCAAAATTACTAGTGAGCTCATAAGTGGTGAAATGATAAATAGATAAATAAATAAATAAAAACCCTTGATCCCTGTCATCTACAATATACACTCTTAGGTTGACAGTACTAACTTGTTGTCTGGTAAAAGCCCGAAACTCTCTCCACAGTGAAGACAGGTTGGCTCTCAACCACACCAAGTCCACTACTTGGTCAGGCTCCTCATCTCCAGGTTCTTGTCCAACTCTCTGAACACTCTGCTTCTGTCTCCTCCGGTCCTCCCTGTTCACATACTTTGGATCATAAGAGCAAAACCCAAACTTGCTTCTATGTTATTTCACTAAAGGTAGTAAAGCTAGGTATTAGGCCCATTGTTGTTTGTTTCATAAATGATATGTCAGAAGCTATACAGTCCTCCATGCTAATGTTTGTGAATTAAGAACCAAGCGAACTGTGAAGAGCTGCAGAAGGATCTCTGTGAGCTCCAAGAATAGTCAAAGAAATGGCTGCTGAGATTCAATGTCACGAAGTGTAAGAGGATGCACCTGGGGCGTACCAACGGTAAGGAGGCGTATCATATGTCCCAATGGGATGAAGAAACTGCACTATTTGAGACTGAATGTGAGAAGGACCTAGGTGTGTATGGTGACAATGAGCTGAAGTTCTCGGGCCATTGCGAGAAGAAGGTAAATCAGGCAATATAAATTATTGGGTCTTAAAAGAAGGTCGTTCAGATATCTAGACGGTCCGTCCCTCGTAACGATCTTCAAGAGTGAAGTGCTTCCCCACCTGGAGTACTGTCACCCCGTCTGGTCCCCGAGATATGCTAGGGACTGTCAGTTGATTGAGAATGTTCAAAGGAGGGCCACCAGACTGGTGCCTGCACTTCGGCACCTCAGCTACCCTGAGAGATTAGAGCGCCTGTAACTGCCTAGCTTATACTCGACAGGCAAGGGCGACCTAATTGAAGTGTATAAACATCTCAAAGAGCACTACTCAGTCGAGTGTCCTTACTTGGAACTGGTGGACGCTCGCCCCACAAGGGGTCACAGCTCAAGGTTGAAGAAGCCGCAGGTCCAGAAAACTGTGAGGGCAAACTTTTTTGGAGTGAGAGTTGTGAACTGTAGGAACAATCTGCCAGAGAGTTTTGTGACGGCACCGAGCGTGAGCTGTTTCAAGACCAGACTTGACCAACACTGGAGCAGGTTCAGATACATTCAGGAGCCAGTACATGCCAAAAGTGATTAAAAGACGTGACCTATCGCCCAAGTGGCTAACGAACCGATCAGTATTGAAGAGGATAAAAGTAAAAAGTAAAGTACGTATCGTACATTATTGTTCCATATAAGTAATTAATAATAATATTAATAATACACTCATAGCATCATCAATTACATTATACAAAACATAAGTACTTCTCTACACACACCTTCTCTGGATTCTCTCCTGTCTGCGTGCCTCCCTTTGTCTTCTCCGTTCTTCTCGTGTCAATGAACGCCCATCATCCACATCTTCTACACGATCTCTGATGCGTCCTCTCCCAGTTCTCCCAGTACCATGTTGCATGAGCCCTGTAGAGTCTTGATTGTGTTGACGTCCATATTGTCGCTCTAAAGGTGAAAGTAATAGCAAGAAGTTGACAGTGTCAACACATATAACAATACAGTACAGTATTGTATCAGTATACAGTACAGTACGGTACTTCAAAGTTTACTTCAACAATATGAGATGCTGAATAAAATTTCTAGATCCATTCAATTCTTATTAATAAAACTGAGGGGAAGAGGATAACCCCTTCCTGGTATCCAAGACCCTCACTTAAGTGTTTATGTATCACAGGACAGGATGTATGTGTGGCTTCAAGGGTGGCCTGACACCTAGACTATATGTCTCTGTTATACAGTACTAATGATACAACACTGAGATTCACATATGATTAAACACTCACTATTGTACACAGCTCATAATTATGTTGGCAGGTTAACACTTAACTGGTACTGTTCAATATAACAATGACCAAGAATAGGTCAAGGCTGCTAAATCACACTCGGTAGACCAGTCAGAGATTCAATCCAGAAAGACATTCATTGCCTATACAGTAGTTGTTTTTTTACTATTATCCTCTTCACCTTTGATCGGCTCATTAGCCGCTTGGGTGATTGGTCACGTCTCCCATTACTTTTCCTTTTCTTTTATCCTCTTCACCAAATGATCGGCTTGCTAGCCGCCCAGGCGATCGGCCACGTCTCTGTTACGCACGGTTGGCAAGTACTGGACATGCACCGGCTCCTGAATGTACCTGAACCTGCTCCAGTGTTGGTCAAGTCTTGTCTTGAAGAGCTCACACTCGGTGCCATCACAACACTCTCTGGTAGATTGTTCCAAGAGTTTACAACTCTCACTCCGAAAAAGTTTGCCCTCACAGTTTTCTGGACTTGCGGCTTCTTCAATCTTTAGCTGTGACCCCTTGTGGGGCAAGCCACAGCCAGCTCCAAGTAAGAACACTCGACTGAGTAATGCCCCCTGAGGTGCTTATACACCTCAACTAGGTCACCCCTTGCCCATCTGTAGTATAAACTAGGCAAGTTCAGGCGCTCCAATCTCTCAGGGTAGCTAAGGTGCCGAAGTGCAGGCACCAGTCTGGTTGACCTCCTTTGAACATTTTCAACCAACTGACAGTCCCGAGCACATCTTGGGGACCAGACTGGGTGACAGTACTCCAGATGACGAAGCACTTCACTCTTGAAGATCGTTACGAGGGATGGACGGTCTAGATATCTGAACGACCTTCTTATAAGACCCAATAATTTATTTGCCTGATTTACCTTCTTCTCGCAATGGCCCGAGAACTTCAGCTCATTGTCAACATACACACCTAGGTCCTTCTCACATTCAGTCTCAAATAGTGCAGTTTATTCATCCTAGTGGGACATATGATACGCCTCCTTACCATTGGTACGCCCCAGGTACATCCTCTTACACTTCGTGACATTGAATCTCAGCAGCCATTTCTTCGACCATTCTTGGAGCCCACAGAGGTCCTTCTGCAGTTCTTCACAGTCCGCTTGTTTCTTAATTTCCCGAAATAACTTGGCGTCATCGGCAAACATTTGTATGGAGGAGTTTACAATGTCACGTATGTCGTTTATGAAACAAACAAACAACAACGGGCCCAATACTCTGTCCTGTGGTACCCCGCTTGTGACAGGTACGGATGACGATTTCATGCCATTAATCACCACACACTGCTTGCGTTCATGTAGAAAGTCTTCTATCCATGCTCGGACATTTCTCCGAATTCCGTACCCTTCCAGTTTGATTTTCAGCCTTTCATGGGGTATACAGCCGAAAGCCTTGGCAAAATATAGGTAAATATTGTCGCTATTACCACTCCGTTCCAGAATATGGGTCCAAATATCCAATATATTGAGCAATTGTGTTAAGCAGGAGCGCCCCGGCATAAAACCGTGTTGGCAATCCTTTACAAGGTTGATTCGTATTAGATGTTCCATTGCGGCATCTGTGATAATACTCTCAAGTACTTTACATATTATGCTGGTCAGGTTCACCGGTCTATAGTTGTTCGTGGGGTGACGATCGCCCTCCTTAAAGATAGGACTCACATAAGCCACTTTCCATTCACTGGGGACCTTTTGTTCATCCAGGCATTTACAAAACAGGATCTTCAGGGGCTCGGCAAGCTCGTTGCACAACTCTCTTAGCACTCTAGGATGCACCATGTCAGGGCCGGGACTCTTATGGACCTTTAGCTTGGACAGTTAATTTCTAATACCCTCTTCTGTGAACACAATGTGGGTCAGTGCTGTGGCGAACAGTCTGTCCTCAAACGCAGGAAGGTTAATTGCATCCTCTCTTGTGAACACCGAGGAAAAGAAGCTGTTCAATGCCTCAGCTTTATCCTGGTAAGAATCTGCGTAACTACCACCTTCAAGCTTCAGGTCTGATACTCCTACTCGCGTTTTCAATTTCGACTTTGCATAGCGGTAAAACGCCTTTGGGTTTGACTTGACCTTGCTTGCAACCAGCCTCTGGAACTCCTTTTTAGCCCTTCTACACTGTATCTTTGCTTCGTTTCTGGCTCTTGCATACATCCTCCTGTCCTGCTCATCGTTTGACCCAACCCATGTCTTGAATTTCTGGGTTTTCTTCTTAATTCTGTCGACTGCCGCATGGTTCATGTGTAGGGATCCCCTCGTATTCCTAGAGGCACTGAGTTTGGTCTTGGGTATATATTTATCGATCAAATGGGTCACTTTACTAGTTATGAAATTCAGCGTAGTGTCTGCGTTCTTGTGCCTTAATGAGTCAGGCCAGTTGATACCTCTCATCTCTTCCCTCATCCCGTTGTAATTTCCCTTGTAATATAAATAATAATAATAATAATAAACGGTTTATTGAAAGAGCTTGGCAGCCAGAAGGCTGAAAATATACAGTTACATATTTGGGGAGTGGGTTACGAATTACAAATAATATACAAGTAACATAAGTGACACAAATAAGACATATAATAACTTAGATGGGGAAAAGCTCAAACTACAGTTCAATTCAACATAGTGACAGTGTTACAGTATTACAAGTTATTGATAATTTTTACAATGGTTGGGACTGGGCTGTTCTTATAGCGATCAGTTCGTGCACGTATGGGCTGGATGCGGTTGTGGTGTCGAACAGCAATTCTCGGACAAGGGACCTCGGGTGGTAGTAGGAGCCGGTGTCGGGGATGGTGTAGAAGCTTCTTACCAAATTTGCAGATGAGGTCGTGGTGATGGTCAGTGAGAGTCGAAAGGGTCAGTGTGTTGAGCGCTTCTTGATATGTGGAGTAGGAGGAGGAGAGAATAATCTTGCATGCCCTCTTTTGCACTTTTTCTAGGTGTTTACGTTGTGTGGCATTTAGGGAGGAAGACCAGGTGGGGGAGGCATAGGTGAGCTTGGGAAGTATGAATGTTGTGTAAACACTGAGGAGCTCGTGTGCAGGAACTCCGAGGGACTTGAGTCGGCGGAGGAGGTGGAGACGGAAACTGGAGGATTTGACAACTTCATTGACGTGTGGTTTCCAATTTAGTTTGTTGTCTATGGTGACGCCGAGGAGCTTCGTGGAATCTACGACCTGGAGTGTGTTCGGACCTAGAGTAATGGAAGGAGGTGGGACAATGTCGGAGGAGAGGTTGATGTGCATAACCATGGTCTTGGTATGGTTGATGGTGACATGGTTGTTGGTAGCCCAGTTTTGGAGACTGTTCAATAAATCCTGAAGGGCGGTATAGTTGGGAGCAGAATTGTTGACGCTGATCCCAATGGTGGAGTCGTCGACATATTTCCAGCGAGCAGGGGTTTCTCTTAGGGCATCATTGATGAGCATAAGGAAGCAGAGTGGTCCCATCTTGGTGCCTTGGGGGACGCCACAGGTGAGTGACTGAAAGGTGGAGACAGCCCCTCGGAAGCGTACAGCTTGGCGTCGGTCACTGAGGAAGTCTGTAAGCCATGGTATGAGGCTTCTTCGAAGCCCGAGGTCAATAGCTTTGTTGATGATTATATTGTGGTCGACTAGGTCGAACGCTTTAGTGAAATCAATGAAGGCGACAGCTACAGACGTTTTTCGTTTCTCGAGATGGCGGTATATGTAATCGAGAAAGCTGACAAGACAGTGAGTGGTGGAGGAAGTTTTCATGTTGCCAAATTGCTGAGGGTCTACGACTCCTGCAATATCAGCATAAGCCCAGTCGAACACAAAACTTTCACAGATTAGGCTGGGTATTGGGGTGATTGCAATAGGTCGTAGCTGATTTAAGGATTGTGGGCTGGTTGACTTGGGCACTGGTGATACATAAGAGGTCTTCCAGTCAGCTGGGCATCTGGCTTGACTGAGAGAAGCATTGATGATGGAGCAGAGGGGTTTAGCAAGCTCCGGGGAGAACTCCTTGAAGAGTTTCATTGGTAAGTCAATGGGGGTGGTAGAGCGTTTTAATTTTAGTTTGTCCAGGCGTTTTGCTACGTCAAATTCTTCTACTAAGTCAGTGGGAAGGGAGGCTGGTAGGTAAGCAGGGAGAGTGGTTGTGTCAAGCCGTGGGAGCGTCTGGCATATAGTAGCGAAATGGTTATTTGTTTGCTCAGCTGCGTCAACACTAGTGAGATGGCACCTTGGCCTGGCCATAGCCTGAACTAGGTAACAGTTAAATCTGAATAACAACACTATATGGTGACTGGTGCAAACTGGGGCAAGGTGTTCCAGTTTGACCACCATACCCTCCTCGTTTGTTATGATGAGGTCAAGTTAGTGGTCAATCATAGTAACAAGATTCGTCCATATTAGCTTGGCTTGGGTGTTTGCTCCCCTCTGTAAGGTGTCGGGTCTCTAACATGTTTTAACAGAAAATTATCTCTCAGTTTCTACAAAAAGATTAGCAAGGTTATTAAAGTCATTTGAGGTGGACTCGTTTCTCCAGTCGATGTCGCCATAGTTAAAGTCACCCATGATAAGGAGGTGGCTAGGGTTGAGCATTGCCGCATTGTCTATTAAGGCTCTTAAGTTCCTTTGATTTAGTGGGCCACAGTTTGGGGATCTGTAGATACACCCAACAATAAGTAACCCCCTCCCTTCAATTTAATTTTACACAACTTGGACTCTTCAAAAACATCCTCTCCTTGTACCCTAGCCTGGCTGGCTCTAAGGTCTTGCCTAACATAGATAACCACTCCCCTCTTGCAAGTTTCTTGAGAAAGGTTTGTAAATGAGTCATATCCAGCAATACTGAACTCACATTCCTCTGGATCGATTCCCCTGTTCTTGTACAACAGTTCTACAACTCCTACAATATCTGGTTGGTGTACTTTCAGTAGTGTTTCAAACTCCTCTCTCCTATCAAGAAACGTGTCAGTATTAGTGTACATGACATTCAAGCCAGAATTTGTTCTCGGCAACATCTCTGCTCTTAGTAGTAACCCCACTCCCCCCCCCCTCCATTCTCAGAAGCTGCAGCATTTGTGAAGCACGCTGTATTTTGCAGGGTGTGGTTCGAAATGTCATTGTTTAGATGGTGCTCGCCTCCTCCTGTCTGGTAGGCGGAGCTGGTGCCGCCTCCCGGGTGGGGGGTAGAGCATGTGGAGGGTGCACTGCTGCCCCCTGGCCCTGTGTCGGCACACTTGCTTCCGTTGTTGTTGTTGTTGAGATTGTCGGACCATAGTCCGACACGGGCCTTTGCCTATAGGTGGCCCGTTTGGTGGTTCCGGCTGGAGCTCCAGGAGCAGCCAGACCGGATTGGGATTGGAGGTGGTCCCACCTGCAGATTTGGAAGGATACTGCAGGTTGCAAGTGTGAGCGGACCCCCTATCAGTGGACGCTTACCACCAACCCCCACTCTTGGACGTGGTCAGTTTTGGAGTGGCGCGCCCCCCGAACTGGGGTCCGCACTTGCTGGGAGAGGATACTTTCTAAGCTATCTGGGTGGTGGGTATCGTGTGATGACCCGGAGAAGGTCGTGAATGTGGTCTGTTTGGGCCTTTCGGGTTAGAGTGACCGCTGGTGTTGTGTGTGCTTCTTGGGAGATTTGAGTTCTGTTTCGGAGGCTTTGTGTGACTTCGCAGTCGAGGAGATAGTGTTCAAGTGGGTTGGCTGCTGGCTCCTGACAGTAGGTGCATTCCATGACGTCATTTCCGATCATCTGCCAGGAGCACTTGTACCCTAGTCGTAGTTGATGAAGGCTGACTTGGGTTTGTCTTGGTGTTTTCTTGTCAGCGAAAGGTGGTTCCCCTTTTGTAGCCGCCAGGTACCATTTGGCTGATTGGGAACCAGCGTTGAACGCGTGAAGGAAGCTCTTTTTGATGTGGAGCTTGCTAGTCTTTCTGAGGTGATTCTTGATCTGTTGCACACTTGCTGGAACTTGACTGTGTACGCTACTAGAACGTGTAGCTGCCTTGGCTGCTTCGTCTGCCACGTCGTTTCCTCCGATCCCTACATGACTGGGAATCCAGTGTAAGACGACTGGGCGGTTTTGTCTTTGGAATTCCTGTAGCTGTTCGAGGATCGACGTTATGATGTGGACGTTGTCTCTTGGTTGACTGTGTTGCAGCGCCTGCATGGCCGATTTCGAGTCCGTGTGAATTATGATGGACTTGTTGTGTTGTGTTGCAGCGTGTTATAGGGCCTTTGAGATTGCTACCAGCTCTGTTTGTAGGGTGGAGCAGTCATTAGACAGTCTCCATCGGAGGGTCTGACCTTGGGTGTAGAAGGCTGCTCCGGATGTATGATGTTTTGGATCCACCAAGCCGTCTGTGAAGTATGATGCTGCATCAGCCGGTGTCTCGGTGGCTATGGCTTCCAGAGTTATTTTTTTTGAGGTCCTCCTTCTGGAGGTTGGCTTTACTATCGCCTAGGTCGGTAATTTTGAGTGTGGCTGGTGGAGGGCTCCATGGTGGAGGAACAGCGTAACCATTGTCTCGTGTGTCTTGGTTGTTCTTGACGAGTGTTTCTGCTTGCAGGTGTCGGATGACCTCGCTTGCCTCGTGCGACCAGGTGGCCCCTCGCACTCTGTGGTCGAGGTGGAGGGAGGCACTGATTCGAATTTTGGCAGCTGTGGGCTTATCTGATCTACAGATTTTGGAGAGGAGACCGGCTGTCACCTGCTTGACTCGTACTGCCAGGGGTGGTAGTTCAGTTTCCATTTGCAAATTGCAAATTCTGGTCCACATGTGTGCTCCGAGCATGGTCCTGAGAGCATTATTTTGGATGACTTCTAGCTTAGCTATCTGGTCTTCTCTCAGTCCAATGAGTGCTGGAGCACTGTAATCTACCAGCGATCTGATGGCGGCCGTATAGTAGGCTTTGAGCACATGGAGGTTTGCTCCTGCGGTTGTGCTGGTGAGCGACCTCATTATATTGTGTCTGCTCTTCGTCCTGTGCCTGAGATACTCGAGTTGCGGCTTGAAAGTGAGTTTCTGGTCAAACCAGATTCCAAGACACTGGTGGGTGTTGGTCCAGACTACCGGCGTGTTTTGTATGGAGAGCATCTTGTCTGGTGTGTCTGTGCAGATGGCCATCGCTTTCGACTTGGCTGGATTTATCTTGAGTCCAAGTCTGTTGCACTCCTCTTCTATAAGTTGGAGTGCGTGTTGCGTGTTGGCTAGTCTGTTTGATCCTCTTACTATAAGCTGTAAGTCGTCTGCATAGCATAGTAGCTTGGCTGTTTGTCTGAAAGGAAGTTTGACAAGATTTTCCATCAGGACATTGAACAGCATTGGACTGAGGATGCCTCCTTGTGGGGTTCCGTTTTCATGGACCCTGTAGCATGAGGTTGCTCCCTGAAAGCGTACTCTTGCTTCTCTCTGTGTGAGGTAGTTCTGGATCCACCCCAGAAACCTTCCTTTGACGCCTTTTTCAGCGAGCATCGTTGTAATGGCCAGTGGATTTGCTAGTTCGAAGGCCTTCTCCAGGTCGAGGAAGACCACCAGAGCTGGTTTGTAGTCCACTGTGCTGAGTATCTCGGCGATGTTGTTGCCTGTGCCGGTGTTCTCAGTGTAAGCAAAGATGTGAGGGTGTGGGCTGCCTACTTTCCACTTGAGTCGGTTGAGAGCCATTCTTTCTCCCGTCTTCGCTATGCAGCTGAGAAGGGAGATGGGCCTCGGTTTGTCTGGTTCTCTGGGCTTCGGAATGGGCTGTATATCTGCCTTCTTCCATTCCGGTGGGAGTCTTTGTGCTGTCCACGAAGCATTGATGACTTGTAGCAGAGCCTCGTGTCCGGCTGTACCGGCATGGGAAAGCATGGAGTAGGTTATCCTGTCGGCCCCTGGTGCTGTGTCCTTGCTTCGTTTTAGCGACTTCTGGGGTTCTTGCTGGTTGAAAGGTCTGTCAGTGTCATCTTCACTGTTGCAGGCCTCTTCGATCATCTGGAGTCTGACCTGTCGCAGACGCCGTTGTGTCTCCTCCGCCTGTCTCGGGAGGGTTTTCGTTGCTGCTCGGTCAGAGAACAGTTCTGCAAGTCTCTCGGCTTCCTCTTCTGGGTTGGGATGGGTTGGTGGTGGTAGTGTTGCCTTCCCAGATGCCCTTCGGATCTGGGCCCACATCGTGCCAAGGGAGGTGTGCTCGTTCAGTTCGGAGCACCACTTGAGCCAGCTTACGTTTTTTATTTCTTCCTTCTCTTCCCTGGTATCCTTAACTATGACTTGCAGGAGATGTCTGTTTGTTTCCGTGGGATGTCTCCTGTAGTTTCTTTGGGCCATGTTCACTCTGTGGTTGAGTTCTTTCACCCTGGGACAGTAGTACCAGTAATCATTGTACTGTCTTGATGTGGGTTTTGTTTTTGGGATAGCCTCTTCTGCCGCTTGGTGAAACGCCTCGACCAATTGTTGGTGGAGGGTTGACTCGTCCACGGGTGCTGCGCCGGCCAGCTGTGATTTTTCGCGCCACTTAGCCAGGTGTTTCTTAAAGAGTCCCCAGTCTGCCTTTTGGGTATTGTATCTCCATCTCGGGGAGGGGGGAAGGGGTGGAGGGGGGAGTTTGTTTACCTTCAGCGTTGTTAGGGTGGCGAAGTGGTCGCTGGTCAGCGTGGGGTGTATCTGCCAGGAGGCCGAAGGCTGTAGTGCACTGGAGACGAAGGTTAGATCTAGCCTTCCTCCCCTAGTGTGGGTGGGCTCTCCGGTGTTCAGGAGGCAGATCTCGGGTGTATCTTGAAAGGTGGTGTATAGGTGTAGGCCGTCTTCATTTGTGGGGCTTACCGAGCTTAGGAAGGGATGATGTGCGTTGACATTCCCTCCTATGAGTGTGGCGTGGTCAGCGGCCGAAGCAAATAATTGAGTAACCTCCAGTGAGTCCCTTGGGTTTTTGTAGATGTTGTGAACAGTTAATTCCCGTTCTTGGAGGGTTACTTTGACGGCCTGTGTCTCGATGTTTTCTCCACATGGAAATTGCTGCGTGACCTCGGAGGAGGGTATGCTTGACTTGACCAAGATCATACATCCTCTTGTTGACGCCTGCGTGAAATGCCTCCTGTATGTCTTGTACCACTGAATTTGAAACAGTGGTGTTCTTGTAGAAGTGTTTCTTGTAGCAGTATGATGTCAAGCTTGTCCTTGGCTGCTGCTTCTTGTAGGAGGTGTTTCTTGTTTTTGATGCCCTGAGCATTCCATGCTAGGATGTTCAGGGTGCTGATGTTTTCCACCACTGTTTCATCGCGGACTTCTGGTGGTCCTCGATGGAAATGTCCAAGTCCGATTCCAACTGGATCAGGTTCATATCTTCTTGTTCTGTGGTTTTTGCCTTCTGGGCCGTGGTTCGGTTCAGGGGAGTTGAAACGTCCAATTTCTTTCTGGGAGCTGTCGGTATCTTGGGTTCCCTGGTGGCCTTCTTCGGTGTAGAGTGTACCTCGGCTGTCACTCGTGTGAGGACCGGCGTGGCTTCCTCCACTGAGGTGGCTGGAGCTGTGGCGACTTGCCCGAGGACGCTCCCCATGAGTATTTAGAGCTGTGTGGGTTGGATCTGGTGGCCCAGTAGTCCGGCTAGGCCCTCCGCGAAGGTTGTCAGTACCTTGGCTAGGTCTGGTACGTGTATCATTCCTTCTGGTGCCTTGGTGTGTGCTTCTTTTGTCTTTTTCGTGGTTGTCGTTGCCTGCTGCTTGGGTGGCTGAGGTGTGGCCGTAGTGAGGCCAGGAAACTGGGCTGCACTTTGGGTGTTGACCGGCTGAGGAGGTTGGCTTTGTTGTTTTGGCCTTTGGGTTCCCCACACGAAGGTACTTGGTGGGGCTGGTGTGCAGGCGGTGGGGGCCGGTCTTGCTGCTGGTCAGTTTGCCTGGGCCCTCTTTGTCCTCTCGGAGCACCCAGGGTTCCAGGCGTGGTGTTTGCCCACGCAGTTGGCACACTTGGGGGCAATTTTGTCTCCATTTTTCAACTTGGTGAGGCAGGAGTGTGTGCCGTGCTTCTGTGCGCAGACTGCGCAGATTTCCTTGTACGTGCACCTTGTCTGATGGTGCCCGTATTTCTGGCATCTGAAGCACCGCAGGGGCTCTGGGACGAAGGGCCTCACTTCGTAGATCCCCCAGGTTTTGAGGTCTATGGTGCTGGGGGGTGAACCGTAGTGCGTTATGAGCACTTGTTTTGTGGTGGCCGTCTTGTCGGACGGGGGAGAGCATCTCTCGGCTTTTAGGATCTTCGGGTGGTTCTCCAGGGGTTCGAGGGGTAGTTCCTTTGGGTACCGGAGGACTACCAACTTCATCAGTTTCTGGGTGGGGTCCAGCTTGGTTGATGCAACGGTGGTGGTGTTTTGCAGGTAAGTGTTGAGGGTGGTGGCGGAGTCCTTGTCTTTGGGGTGAATAATCATCTCCCCCTTTAGGTTGGGCCGCACTGAGAACTTGGACAGTGGATTTAGCTTTTCCATCTCTATGATGGCAGCATATGTCGTTTTTGTGTCCGTTTTCGTGATCCGGAATTTTGGCAGTGTCGTTGGAGGTGAGCTGGTGGTGGTGATGGGTGCCTTTTGGGCTGCTTGAGGGCATTCGTTTCCCGAAGAAGCACGTCGGCGTTTTTTGTTTTCTACCTTCGTCCAGTTATCGTCCTCAGTGGCGGTAGCAGTGGTGGTGGAGTTGTTGGAGGTGGTGGCAGTGTTCCTGCTTTTCAGGGCTTCATTGAAGGAGCGTAACTGGTCCGCTTTCTCTGTGCGGAGCCTGTCGTGGTTCGGGTCGTCAGGTTGGCGGTTCAGGTGGGGGTCGCGGTTAGGAGGGCGTACGCGCTCCATAACCTGTGGTTGTTGTGGTGGCTTTTTTTTTTTTTTTTTTTTTTTTTTTTTTAAAACCTACCTATTCCGGTTGAGTAAGTAGCAGAGGAATTTCAGCACTCCCCACTGGCTGGTGGTCGTAGAGTAGTTCCTGAGCTTCTCTCCCGGAGCCCCGTTGGGGAAACCTACTTCCCAGTGTATGTGACTGCTCACTTATAGACGTGCGCTAAGTGTGCCTATTGGGGAAGGATAAGGATTGCTACCCTCTTTCCAGGTTGAACTGCACGATCACGGTTTTCCTGGAATGACTCGGCTGGGATGGGTTCTTGCTCCAACCCCCTTTCGTGTTCACAATCTCTTGGGAGGGAGGTGAACAGTTACAGGGGGGACCGCAGGACGAATACACTTTTTGAGGGTGCAGGTCCCTAGGCCAGAGCGAAAAAAGGAAAAATAGCAGTAGAAGGAAAAGAGCTCAAACCACGTCGGGAATATCGCGCTATAGCTGCTCTCCAGCTGGAGTGTGGGTCACTCACACCACCAGTGGGGAGGGCAAGCTAATGCTCGATAAACCGAAAACGCTCATGAGTTGTCGTCGACAATGTCAGTGGTGGATGGTCCGGTCCGGGAAGATGGCCAACAATGGCACAAGAGAGAGGGCGGTCTTCACAGTTCCGGGTCCAGCAGGAGGTCTTGTTGAGAGGTCTTCTTAGTTCAGGAGCAATGTGTGAAGTGACTTGCTTCCACTACTCTCCCCCTGAGTATAACCCATGTACACCCGTCCCCGTTCCTCCTTGACTCCTTCTTCAAGTCCTGCAGGAGCTTCTTGTGCTGTTCCCTCTGCATTACCATGCGATCTGGGTAAATGAATACACCTCGAAATGCCTCGCTCCTTGCTAAAATTTTTGCCTGCCGAATAACCTGCCATTTCTTGTCCTCGCTCACTAGTGTGATCCTGAGGGGGCAAGGCTTATCCCCCTGCTTTTGTCCCAGCCTCCTCACATCCTGAGGGGTTGATGGAATCTTCAGAACTTCTGCACAAATATTTTGAAACTGCATTTTATCGTGTGTTACCTTACTCTCAGTTCCCTCCGCCTGGGTCTCAGGGACACCAAAAACTATTACATAGTTCCTGCGCTGGAAACGTTCCTGTTGTTCCTCCTTTCCCCTAACAGTAGGTCCGTTAATTTTCATTTCTTCGACACACTTCTTCAGGGTCCCTAGCTGCTGTAGAACCTGTTATATTATCACTCTCACTTCAAGAACTAAATCAAGGTTTCAAGTTATCTTCAATCAGTCGAGTTCAAGATTTTCTTCTGCTCAGATACAACATTATATCATCACCATCATCTTCCACAGAAATACCTTGGGGAAATAATAAATCTTATCTGAAAAAAAATAGAGATCATCATACCATTATCTCTACAAAGATGTACTGATGCTTACCCTGGCCCACACAGCTGCTTATGATGACACACACAACCACCACACCTGCACACCATCTCCACACAGAGGTCATGATGCACACCTGTAAGGAAATACAATAAAGTAAGTAACAGTATATTGAACATTATAACACAAGAGGTCATCATACTCAAGAGGTTAGGTCAGTGGTTCCCAAACTTTTTTTACTCACGGCGCACTTTAGAACAAGTAAAAATATTTTGGCGCACTTTGTACATAAATTCAAAAATTTATTCAAAAGAGGTATTTATATATATTAGCACAGCATAAGGTAGAAATGTAGATAATTAAAAATACAGAAAAATTGTATGTACTTAATTCTTTATTCAATAAATGGAGCAAAGTTATCAATGAGAAACATGCGCTTGATGGTTTTTGGCAATGTTTTCAATGTTGGGACGTATTTGAGAAAGACAAACCCTCATTTCTTCTTCGATGCAATGAAGCCTCTCTCTTTTTTTGGATTTGGTGTTATTGAGGGTTGAAAATCCCAATTCACATAAATACGATGTGGAAAACTTCATCAAAACGGATAAAGCTTTTTTAGCTACTGAGGGGTATTCTTCTTTAATAGCAATCCAAAATGTATCAATAGGTAACTCAGCATGCTTGATTTTAAGTCCACAATCACTGGATATAGATGACAATTCCTCTTCTTCACATAATTTTAGACCAATATTAGATGGAATTTTTATGAAGGGATTTCGAACCCAATCATACACTTCTGTGTTCAATGACGGACAATAAAAGTTAATTTTTTCTTCCAGAGTTGTCAAATGTTCAACTACAATAGGAGTCATTTCTTTTATGCAGCTTTTACGTATTAAGGGAAACATTTCAAAGTTACCATCTTTAGCTCTATTTTTCCAAATTACAACTTTCTTTTTAAATGAAATCAGCTTACCTGTCGAAGTGAGAATGTTTTCATCTCTACCTTGCATACTTGTGATGACGCTAATAAGTTGTGCAAATATCTCTGTTAAATATTACAGCTTGGAAATCTAAAATTTGCATTGAAGATATTCACAGAAGCAATCATGTTTTTTTTCTTCAAAAAATACAAGTAATTCTTTCTGGAATTCATGTATGCAACATACCGGTAGCACCTTACCGCTTGAGAGCCATCTGACTTGTGTGTGTAAAATTAAGTGCTTGTGCTAGGAATCCATATCAACACAAATTTGTTCAAATAAGCGAGACTTCAATGGTCTACTTTTAATATAATTAACCATTTCAACAACTTGGTTTAATACTTGCTTTAATTCAACTTGTATTGTTTTTGAAACTAGTACCTCCCTATGTAGGAAGCAAGGAGTACGTATAACATTAGGATTTTGCTGTTGTATGAGCGATACAAAACCTTTAATACAGCCTACCATAGATGGTGCTCCATCAGTACATATTCCAACACATGACTTCCATGATAAATTCCATTTTTCTAGGTAGGCAGATAAAATGTCAAAGATATCTTGACCTCTTGTAGTGAGTGACATTTCTTTGCAACAAAAGAACTGATTTATGATTTGGTTTCCATCAATATAACAAATAAATGTAAGTAATTGAGCTTTGTTGCTAATGTCAGTAGATTCATCAACTTGTAAAGCAAATTTTGAGTTCTGAAGTTTGTTCTGCACATTTTCCTCTACATCAGCAGATAAATCCACAATTCTCCTATGGATTGTATTATTTAAGAGCGGAATTTTGCTTATCTCTTGTTTGGCTTCATCAACTAACATGGTTTTAACCATCTTTCTACAGGCCGGCAATATAATCGACTCGGCTAAAGTATGCGATTTCGTTTGTAGTGCAATCATTTTGGCTATCTCAAGAGAAGTGACTTGAGCCTTTTCAGAAACTAAACTTTTTCTGAAAATAGTTTCTTTGCTCGGATTGCTGTTCTAACAGTCTTTGGAAATAATTCAGATCTTTATCTTGAAGATGTGAGTGTTTAGTTGTAAAATGTCTCTTTAACTTGCTGGGTACCATGCCTTCGTTAGACATCCTTTCACCACAAACAACACACAGTGGGAGAGGTTGATCCTCGTTTCCAGTCCAATGAAGCCCAAACTTTAAATAGCTATTGCAATATTGGCGATTGGGTCGAGCTTTCACCTTATTATCACTAGGCTTAGTTGCTTTTGACGAACGTTCACTTTCAGATTCACAATCGTTACTGTTATGTTTCCTCTTAATAAACTTATCCATTTTATGGGTAATTTAGTCAATATGAAATGAATGGCACAAAGAGCACAGCTTGCTAACAAAGTCAAGTATCAAACTGAGACAAGTGACAGCATGTCACATATTTAATAACTTAACGGTCCGCAAACGTGAAGATATGTTCGGAATCTTTTGTTCAGTTTCATTTATTTTAGCTCAAGAGCCTTTCAAAATCAATTGAAAAGATGAAAATTTCTACTACTACAAATGAAACAAATTGAAATATAGTTATGGTCCTGATCCGCTGCAATGCGTGAGGACGTGTTAAAAAATTTCGTTCAACACCGTATATTTTAGCTCAATGGTTTTTTCAAAATCCTTTATTGAAATGAAAACTTCTGTTATGACTGAAACAAACTGAAACATAGTTATGCATTGAATGTGTCTATAAGACGTAAATTACGAGGATAGATTGATGCGAATTTAGTTCTTATCCTTATTAAATTTAAGACTCAAAATTTAATAACACTGTCGTACCATAATTAGCCTAAATGAAATGAATGACACAAACCACCTCTCATTCTTAGTTTAGTTATTTGGCACTTTGCCAGTTATATATGAACTTTATTACGAATTTCAGTTTGTATTTTTCATATTTTGAAATACTGTATAATCTTGCTCTTTCGCGGAGCACCTAATTACATCTCGCGGCACACCAGTGCGCCGCGGCGCACGGTTTGGGAACCACTGGGTTAGGTAATCATAATAAAAGGAATAAGCCATCATACTCATGGGGTTAAGTCATCATACTCAAGGGATTAGTCATTGTACAGTACCACAAAGGTTAACTTTAACAGTGGATCACACCAAGAAGGGTCTAATCCTGTTATTTGTACCATTCTGTAGTACCACTGTTGTCTTTGGTGCTTCAACTACTGTACTAAGGTTATTTGTACTGTACCATTCTATTGTACCAATGTTGTCTTTGGTGCTTGAACTACTGTACTAAGGTTATTTGTACCATTATGTTGTACCACTGTCATTTTGGGAGCATGAACTACTGTTGTTAAACCACTAAGAGCGGCCATTAAACTGTGTCGCAATTTGTTACTCAACTTGGGTTTCCTTGGGAGATGAGATAAAGCATTGGCATCACAGAATACATACAGTACAGTATTGTCTTTGTTTGTATGCCTGCACTGTCTATGGACATTGTTTGCATATCTGTATTATCTATGTACATTATTTGTATATCTACACTCTCTAGAGTTTGCATACCTGAACTATGTATACATTGTTTGTATACTGTACCTGCAAACAATGTACACACATTTGTGCAGTAGCACCGGCTATGTACTATCGTACACAAAAGTCGTGTCCTCTACCCAGCCACAGTGAGGTTTTGAATAACCTTGAGTTTGAAGTTTCGAAACAGTTGGGCGAAATGCTACGGTCGGCCAACAGATGTCGCCCACTGTAGTGTGTGTGTGGGGGGGGGGGGGGGGGGTGGAAAAGAGGAGGTGGGAGCTGGATGAGAGGCAGGTTTATATATACCACCATAATTTCAAGCTGCCTTTTTAACTCTGTTTTGTCTTACAATTGTTTCTTTATGGTTACAAATTCATGGAACAGGTGCAGCGTCCTGGGTTCTTATTGCTGCTCAGGTCACAATGATACTTTAAAGAATGGAATATATTAAGGATAAAAGTGAAATATGCAAGGATCAGCTAGTTTTACTCAGCGACCACATCACAATTTTGTTGTTATTCCGACAAAGAGATTATGGTAATATTTATATATATTCCACCCATCCTTTGCTTAATAAATATTTGTGATAATATGCAATATTATATAATTATATACTTATGTTAAAGAGAGTGGAGTGAAAAAGTTATCAGTATTGTAAAATAGTGTTCAGACTTAATCTAGGTGACTGATCCAATTCTTCCAAGTTCCAGTGTTTAAACACCCCACCACAATATACAAGCCTCATATATTTTGGAGTATGCCCAGTAACCGTTAATATTGTGTGCTGAACATCATGAGCATTTCAATGATGGTAACAATTGTAACTATATAATTATATTGTGTTATAAGACAACACATTCCACGACGTGTCATACAGATCATTGTATACCACAGAATACATAGTTTGTGGCTGTTAAGTTACTTTGTTATGAATTTTCATGCGATATAGTTTAAGACATCAATAAGGACATGGATTTAAGATAACACTGTAGGTGAGTAAATATATATTAATTGTATTTACAAACAATACTAAAATCCAAACAATACACCAATACACACATCTTAGTATTTGGTCCAGCCACCCATTGCATTCAGGACTTCATCAAGGCGATTAAGGATGGAGTCGACCAGCTTCAGGCACACCCCTGGTCGTCGACGTATACTCTTCCACACGTCGTAAGCTTTGGCCTCTATTGCTACACAGGTTCGCTGCTCCCCAATATCCCAATCACGTTTCATCATGGCCCAAATATGTTCAATCGGATTAATGTCATATCCTAGCGTTGGCCAGTCGATGACCTCAATTTCAGGGTGATCCTGGAGGTAGTCCTTCACTATCTTGCAGGTATGAATGGGACTGTTGTCATGAACCAGCCTGATAGTGTGGGGGGCTGGAACTGCCATAGGAATTAGCACTTGCTCCAGGGTGTCTACATACCGCTCACCAGTGAAACGGCCATTGATCTTGACCAGTTCACCTGGCCCATGTGCCCACATCCACCCCCAGAATGACACTGACACCCTACCACTCACTGCGCCATGTGTTTCTCATGGTAGCGTGTGTAGGGGGCCACCAGCACTGCCTTGCTTCGGCTCCCACTGGCCTGAACACCGTTTCATCGGTAAATATAATGGTTTTCCAGTATTCTTCTCTATGTGGAAGGTGTTCCAATGCAAAGCCAAGTCAACACTCTTTGTGAGTACCGGTAGGTGTTAGCCACCCTTTGTGAGCTGGAATATGGCAGTCGATCCCAGCTTCATGAAGTCGGCGTCTTGTCGTCATGTGATGGCAGTTGAGGCCCAGATTTCTTGTATGCTCCACTGATGTTCGCATTGAATATGCCGTTGCACAGCTGCCACGATCATGGCGTCCATCCTTGCCGACGTTACTCGTGGCCTCCAGCTTCGAGGTTTCGTCTCCACTGAGCCCTCTTCCTCCCACCGGCGGATCCACTTCCTAATAGTCTTGGTGCTCCTTCCCACTTCGAGAGCAATGTTCGGCACAGTTACCCCGGCTCTCCACATCCCGATGGATTTGGCCTCACTCAGCAATCACTGCCGACGAATTTGCTCGTCCTGCAGGCATATCTGAAATGGCAGAGTAATATTATGTTGTGGTAACTGATGCAGGCTTTTATATACTAGAGTAAATTAATGGTATTAGTAACACCTAGGTTTAGTATTATTACTCTGACATAACGTTTTGGTAAATCTTTTTGGATCAACTGCCCAAGAAACCCTTTCTATTTCATGTACCGGTATTCATAGTGAACTGCAAGTGGATCCCCCCCCCCCCCCCGAAACCTCCACCACCACCCCTGCGACTGTAGAGTGAACATTCGCTGATAATCATCATCATCATCAAGATTTAGTTAAACCAGACCACTGACACCCATTTGAGTCTCTCCTAGGGCTGGCCAGAGGGATTAGTTAACCTATATTTGTTTCTATAATTTAGTGTTATATTGTTTGGAGGAGATTACAGTATTTCAAAAAGGTCAAAACTGAACTTAGCAAAAATTTTGGGGTCTCTTGCTAAAATATCTTACATTATAGGGTTAGTGAAGCACATTGTTCGATACCGATTATAAATAGGGCATTCAATGAGAATATGTTAGACTGTTATTTGTGTTCGGCAGTTGGAGCATATATGTGGGGCTCCATTTGGGGAAGACATAAGTTGGCCATGCGTCAATCGCGTATGCCCAATTCATAGATGATTCAGAATAGTTTCATGATGTCGAGAGGATTGTTTTGATGATGACCAAGGATAAACTGATGATTTGATCATTTTTAGCTTCTGACCTGTTGGTTCATATTCCCAGGACTTTTGCCAATCTTCAAATATTAATTGTTTATACGTAGTTAGCCTCGCCGATAATCAAAATATGTGGTTTTCCACTGCTTTACATATTTCTTTGAAAATTTTCAGCTATGACATCTTCGTCCCAGATTACATATAACTGTAATAGGTTACATTACGTTAGGGTTCGTTATATAAAAACGTTTTTCTTTATGTTCATTGACTAGTTCTGAATTCCATTTCTGCTCAAAATACTGGACTACATTACCCAACCCAAACTCCCAGGTTGCAACTGGGGTTGTAAGATAACTGAGTAAGGTAACGTGCGGCAAACGCATAGCACATCAAACACCATATTTTTATGGTAACGTTTACTAAGGAGCTCATATAACAACTGTCATATAATTACAATAGGGTGTCCCACTAATTACAGCTGATATTTGTAGAGGTGAAACAATATGTGATTCTGAGTATAAAACTTCTATACATGTCTGGATTTTTCGGTTTACGTTTAGCCGTGAGGTGGATTTTACAAATTAGGCAAGGCTACAAATGGCGGAGTCGAGGCGGGAGATACCGATAGCGAAATATAGGAAAGGGGGAAGAAAGTTTAGTAGTGAAAGAATGTGGGTTAAACGGAACAGATTTTTAGGAGAGAAAGTGTGTGGTCTTCTCCCCACTGCATGGTATTGGGTGGTAGGTTAGGGTGACTGGGGAGATGGGAGGGAGGAAAGGATGTGGAGAAAAGAAGGCGAAAGAAAATGGAGGGCCCATCCCTATTTGGGTGGGGTGCACCTCATCTTTAATTTGTTTGGAGGACCCATTCATTATTTTTTTGAGTAGGGTTACACTTTTTGCTATAGATAGAGGGAAACGGATGGAGATGGAGACGTGGTGGCTCAATATCACACATTCTTTCACCTCTACAAATATCTGCTGTCACTCATGGGACACCCTGCAATATTATAAGGAGGACATGGGCTATGCTGAAAAATTAATGTGACTTACCTGTTGGTGACGACGATAGTAGGAATGAGACCTCGGCATGTTTCAGTGTTCAACATCATCTCCTTCCCCTGGTGTGGGTGGCGCCAACCTTGGTAACAACTTGTGTATTCTCTGTGACTACCATTACTGGTAGTCACGGAGAATTAATCACTGGTGTGCCCATCAGTCTCACCGTCGTAGCCATGAACGGCAGAGATATGGTCGTTGTAGTGCTTTTATTTACCTGTTACACATCTCTCACCATGCTTAATAATATTAACTATCTTCATGACACTGTTATTGTATGTATTTTATGTATGTTGTATGTATACCATATATGTACTCTATATATACACATTACTTCTCTAGTCAGTAGCGTGTGGCAATGCCCCTGTTTCATGTCACCACACGCTTAGATAAATGTGCCTGGCGACATCTGGAAGCTGCTAATGTACCACTTACCACATGTCGCCTGAGAGGTCAGAGAGAGGTCAGTTGACCCCTATAGGAGTGTAAGGACTACCTGCGCTTGTAAGCGCACCTTGTATATTTCCGTTAATAAGAACCTACAGAACTCTACAGGTGTTTATGTTCGCCCCTGTAGTTAGAACCAAGTACTGTACTGTACCCCGAACATCTCCATGGCGCAGTATCAAGTGATCAATTAAGTGGAAATAAGTGCGTTCGTGTAAAATCAAGACCGGTAGACCTCCTCCGTCAACTCCGTCATCATTGTCTCCCCCCAAAATTCGTTTGAATGACCAACGAGTTTTGAGCAGTGTGCAGTGACCGCAAGTTCCTGTGAAGTGTCTTAAGTGCCCCTCGTGTGTGTAGTGCTAAAGTGTGTGTCCTTGTTTTAAAGGATTCCCTAAGGTGGAAGGCTGATATACTATATCAGGGCATTTGTGAGGAGTGGTGTGTCAGCGCGTCCTTCCCCAGCTGCCTCTCGAGGGTAACTCACCCTCCTAACGCTCACCCCCCCCCCCCTCCCCCGCCTACACACACCAACTCATTCACGGACACACCGACTGCAGTCATTTCTTCATATATATTTTATATATATATATATATGAGTTACTTATCTGTGTATTCAATTAATTTTGTTGTCTCAGATCTGGTTGATACGACGGGCTGACCGGTCAACACTGATTTGAGATACAACATACAGATAAAGTAATTATGCCCCGGGCCTCACGCAGGGGTGTCCCTAGCGCCCGGATGAGTCAGACAGATGACAGCTTTACAGAGATGGATGACCAGTCAGAGAGCGACGCCCCACCTTCTCCCAACACATCTCCCAGCCACACCCCTCGACCCTCAGCCTCGTCCTCAGAGATAATTGCTCTGATGAAGCTTATGAGGGAGGAAAGGCGCGAGGATGAAGCGAGAAGACGTGCTGAAGACCACCAAAGGAGATTGGAAGATAACGAACAGTTTGCAGCTTTGATATCTAGCCTCACTGCTAATCAAGCCCTTGGCCCTTCCACTACTCCAGTACCGACTGGCTCAGATACCTCGTCAATGCCCTCTACCAAAGTGGTTGTCCAACCCCCACCCACCTTGAAGCCTGATGAGAATTTCCAGACTTTTCGTGAGTGGCGGCGACGGTGGAATGATTATGCTACAATGGTGAATCTCCAGAGCTTGCCACAGCCTAAACAACTCATTCAGCTACATATGTGCCTGTCTTTGGGAACGCAGCATGTGTTGGAACACACGTTGCAAGTGCCCCCGACATCTTTGTTGTCTGTAGAGGAGGTACTGGATGTTCTAGAACGGCACATCAAAGGTCAGTGGAATGAAGCTCTCCGCAGGAGGGAAGTGTTTAGCTGTAGACAGATGGAGGGCGAGACTTTTGATGATTTATACATACGACTCAAAAGAGCCTCGGAAGAGATAGAGATATGTCCCGGTAATCACCAGCAGTGCGAGGAGACCCAGTTGAAGCAGGACGAGGAGCTAGTCCAACGCCTCACCTCCCTCGACTCTTCCTCCTCTCTTAAGGATGTATTGACAGTATGCCGCTCCTATGAGGCTGCCAGGTGTGCTACCTCTGCCATCCGAGCTCCCCCTACAGCCGTACGGGCTATGTCCCAATACAAGAAAGACAAGAATTCTACCCCAACGCCCACGCCCGGCTCCATTTGCAACAGCTGTGGTAGGCAGCACGGAACACAGGTATGTCCAGCTGCTGAGTCTACCTGCGACAGTTGTGACCGCAAGGGCGACTGGTCACTTACAGTACGGTGCCCAGCCAAACGCGTCCAGTGCAACATGTGTGGTTGTCTGGGCCACTACGACAAGTGTTGCCCGACCAACAAACCCAAGGGACAGCGTCAGCGGAAGCAGCAGCGCCCTTCCACCAGTGAGGGCCGCCCACAGTCGCCAAGTCAGAGGCACGACGACCCTGGACAACACCCGACCCATATTAGGAGGGTGTACTCCGCGCATCCCAGGACCAAAGTTCCCCAGCACGTCAGCGTCATCGTGACCTACGGCAGTGTGTCATCCCGTCTCGAGATGCTACCCGACACCGGCGCTGAGGCTACGGTCATCGGTCCCCAGCACTTGCAATGCTTGGGGCTCTCTCCAAGTGATCTAGGACCGCCTCCCAAGGACCTCCGCATCACGGCAGACGGTTCACAGATGGCCCCAGCCCTAGGTTCACTCTATGCACACGTCACCTTTGGCAACAGGTCGTGTCAAGCCTGGATTGACATGCATAATGGTGTCCCGACTCCTTTGCTGTCCTACAGACATTGCCAAGAGTTGGCCATCATCTCCCAGGACTTCCCAACACCGATTCTCGAGGTAAAATACGCCAACAGGGTGCACGAAGGGAGCAGCAACTACTCTGCTGCCGCCCTACCCCTACCTCTGGCCAGTGACACCTCTCCTTCGGTAGTTGTCCCTGCTGCTTCACGTCCCTACGCCTTGGCTTGCCTCCACGACAGTCACCGTGGAGCCGAGGCCACCAAACGGCGTGCAAGACAGACTGAGTTCCGGCCTGGCATCGACCCCGACATCTCCAATGCTGTCCAGGTGTGTAAGCCCCGCCAAGTACTACAACACAGCCAGCAGCAGGAACCCTTCATGAGTGACGACAACCCCACTCGCCCCTTTGAGTCTGTGTTGGCCGACTTTTTCTGTGTGTCAGGAGAGTCCTTCCTGGTTATCGTCGACTGTCTCTCTGGTTGGCCGGTTGTCATGAAGTGTGGCAATGATACGACATCTGCCGCCACCATCAGCAAGTTCCGCCACTACTTCCGTTACATGGGCGTTCCTGTGTGCCTGCGAACCAACGGAGGGCCTCAGTTTACAAGCCGGGACTTTGCTGCGTTCCTCGACCGATGGGGAGTCCGGCATGTGTTGTCACCGCCCCATTACCTGCAGTCCAACGGCCACGCTGAGGATGCTGTCAAATCCCTGAAGCACCTCATCCTCAAAGTGGCCCCTTCTGGGAATATTGACTGCGAGGCCTTCGACCAGGGTCTCCTTGAGCTCGGTAACACACCCAATTACACCGGACGCTCCCCTGCCCAGGTCTTGTATGGACGCCCCCTCCATTCTTGTGTCCCTGCTCACCCTCAGTCCTTCTCCAAGGAGTGGCAGGCCAAGACAGAGGATTGTGATCGCCGAGCCGCCAAACGTGTTCAAGACGTCGTCGCCCGCCACAACGACCACGCCCGTCCTCTCCCCAGGTTGAGTGTCGGCACCCAAGTCCGTGTCCAGGACCCGACCTCCCTACGTTGGGACAAAGTGGGCGTAGTCATAGGTCTCGGTAGGTCACGGGACTACCAGGTGCGGTTACCCAGTGGTCGTGTGTGGTGGAGGAACCACCGTTTCCTCCGCCCCGTAACGCATTCCGCGGACCCCGCCACCAGTGCTGAGTCCCATAATCCCCCCCCCCCCCCCAGTGATCAAGCCCCTCGACGCTCAGAACGGATCCACAGGAAAAGGTCCGCTTAAGACTTTGCTATGAGCGTATAGGGGGAGGGAGGTGTATGTATTTTATGTATGTTGTATGTATACCATGTATGTACTCTATATATACACATTACTTCTCTAGTCAGTAGCGTGTGGCAATTCCCTTGTTTCATGTCACCACACGCTTAGATAAATGTGCCTGGCGACATCTGGAAGCTGCTAATGTACCACTTATCACATGTCGCCTGAGAGGTCAGAGAGGGGTCAGTTGACCCCTATAGGAGTGTAAGGCCTACCCGCGCTTGTAAGCACACCTTGTATATTTCTGTTAATAAGAACCTACAGAACTCTACAGGTGTTTATGTTCGCCCCTGTAGTTAGAACCAAGTACCCCGAACTTCTACAGTTATTGTTGTCAGTGATTGCGGAATTCACGATGTTATGCTCCACCTACAGACAGCCTGTTACTATACTATCCCCCACCTCCTCTATTCCCCCCCCCCCCCTCCTCCACACACTACAGTGGGCGACATCTGTAGTGTTTCGAAACTTCAGACTCAAGGCTATTCGAATCCTCACTGTGGTTGGGTAGTGGACACGACTTTGGTGCACGATAGTACATTACTGACATGACCTCACCAATTACTCTGGCCGTCGAACAACAAACACCTTCACAGTTACACCATTGATATTGACTCATGACTGACAATCTGTACAAGGACGGCTGGCAATTTGATAATTGGGTCACAAGGCTGCTGGTTAATAAAGGAGGGAGTGAGAGACAAGGGTAGAGAGTGGGGTGAGACAAGGGGAGGTGGAGAAAAGTGTCTAGGGAAGAAAAGTCAGAGAGAGAGAGAGAGAGAGAGAGAGAGAGAGAGAGAGAGAGAGAGAGAGAGAGAGAGAGAGAGAGAGAGAGGTAGAAACATGCAAACGAATAGTGGTGCTGGGTACATGAGATTAGTGGTGCTGGGTACATGAGATTAGTGGTGCTGGGTACATGAGATTAGTGGTGCTGGGTACATGAGATTAGTGGTGCTGGGTACATGAGATTAGTGGTGCTGGGTACATGAGATTAGTGGTGCTGGGTACATGAGATTAGTAGTGCTGGGTACATGAGATTAGTGGTGCTGGGTACATGAGATTAGTGGTGCTGGGTACATGAGATTAGTGGTGCTGGGTACATGAGATTAGTGGTGCTGGGTACATGAGGTTAGTGGTGCTGGGTACATGAGATTAGTGGTGCTGGGTACATGAGATTAGTGGTGCTGGGTACATGAGATTAATGGTGCTGGGTACATGAGATTAATGGTGCTGGGTACATGAGATTAATGGTGCTGGGTACATGAGATTAATGGTGCTGGGGACATGAGATTAATGGTGCTGGGGACATGAGATTAATGGTGCTGGGTACATGAGATTAGTGGTGCTGGGTACATGAGATTAATGGTGCTGGGTACATGAGATTAATGGTGCTGGGGACATGAGATTAGTGGTGCTGGGTACATGAGATTAGTGGTGCTGGGTACATGAGATTAGTGGTGCTGGGTACATGAGATTAATGGTGCTGGGTACATGAGATTAATGGTGCTGGGTACATGAGATTAGTGGTGCTGGGTACATGAGATTAATGGTGCTGGGTACATGAGATTAATGGTGCTGGGTACATGAGATTAATGGTGCTGGGTACATGAGATTAGTGGTGCTGGGTACATGAGATTAATGGTGCTGGGTACAGAGGCTGGCATGAAGCTGTTTCCTGTATGACAAATAAACAAGTTTGTCTTCCTTGACACCTCATGTCACCCGTCATAGCAACGACCACAGGGTGCACTGTACTGTATTCAAGATAGGATTATATACACATTACAATATACTACAGTACAATACATGTTGTAACTAAATGGTCAACTTGGGATAACTTACAGATTTGGCCAAAGTTTAAGTCTATGGCGGGGTTATGTTCACAGGACCCTGATATAGTAGCTCCCACTTATCAAACAAGCGTACCATTTACCTATGTACAGTATTATCGGTATACCTGTTTATTGACCACACTTATGTATACTTACAGCAATTATGTATAATTTTGCTACTTATGTTTTTTTTTAATGGGGATTAACCCACCCGGGTCCCGGGCACAGGTCACTGACCCACATTGGGGCCTGGAGGGCGAAAATTTAATAATAATAATATTAATTCATAGTAAATAAAAATTTTAATAAAAAGTAAAATAAAATAATAATAACAATACTAATAATAATAACACTAATAATGATAATAAAAAAAATAATAATCAATAGTGAGAAACGCTATACAGTATGTACAGTATGTTGTCTTGTCAATAGTAAGATAAACAATTGAGACCCTGCAATTGTGTGTAAATGAGGCAGAACGACATGTGAGCAACCTGGGACTTGGTCACATATGGCAGCAGGGTCTACCATTAGACAACACATTATGTTTCCAATATCTTCCCAGGCGGTAATACCTCCCTGTTTGATAGCTGCCTACTACCTACAAATATGTATACTGTATTTACTACAATTATGTCTCCTTTTGCTACTTATGTATAGTTATTACATTACAATTATGTATACTTACTACATTTCTGAATACTCACCACACTTACCTGTATGTATACGAGGACCTGATCAAAAAGTTCCGTTATTGATGGAATTACAATTTTATTTTTTCATGAATCAACAGACACATTTTTAATGACTCTCAAAGCTCTCCCTCTGGTTAAAACATTTTTGGAAGTCGTCCATTGGAATTTATTTCAGACGGTCTGTCATGTTGGCTTTGATGTCTTCTATCGTGTCACATTGTTTCTTTCATCTTGTGTTTCAACAACAAAGGTGTTAAGCACATAACAAGGGTAGTATTGCAATTGCACTAAGTATTTCATCAACAATTAATATTTGTGTGAGATAAAACTACCTAATGGAGAGTGAGGGGATGTGAGCAGTCAAACTACTGTATAGTACTGTTATCAAGCCACCTGAAAACCATCATCTTTGTTACAGGATCATCTGCGTAGATTATTAAGAGCATTTTATGTCTCTCTGTCACTGTTCTGTCCAATTTGGAACAAAATGTCACGTTTATATGTTGCTCCAAGTTCGACATTATTGACAAGAGTGTTAAAACTCTTCATACACTGCCGACTCCAATTAATCTTGCATTGCACTGACTGGTTGATAAATGATTGTACTTTACTTCATCATATGCACCAAGTGCTGCCATAGTAACTTAGCCCCACCCAAGGACTTTTCCACAACTCCACGTATTCATTAATACTTTTATTATACAGTATTTATGTGTAACTTGACTACATTTATGTATACTGTACTTCCTGTTCCTATGTATAAGAACATATGAATGGAGGAAACTGCAGCGGGTCTATTGGCCCATACTGGGTAGTCCCATTTACACCCAACCCCTATCGATTACATATCCATCCAACCTATGTTTGAAGCGGGGCCCGGACAAAAGCCCCCTCAGTAAAAGTGCAAAATAGGACAGAAGCCCCCTGTTTTTATGTTTAAGGGAGGGTCATTAGAAATATTAAAAATAAATACATTTAAATATGAAATTCTTACAATTTAAATAATTAGAATATTATAACTCTTTCAATTTTGATATAGAACTTTATTAAATAAAAAGAAAAGAAAAACGACGACATGTTTTACCTTCATGTTCATTCTGTATTTACTGAGGTAACCCTAGAGCCCAGTGAGGTCACTGAATGTCAGGGGAGTAATTACCCCAGTAGACAAAACATACGTCATTGCAAATTTAATAAACATTCCTTGTATACTTCTTTATAACTATAACAGAATTCCCGAAGGTTAGGTTAGGTTTGGTTAGTTTAGAGAAATTTTCAAAAACTGTAAAAAAGTGAAATAATTATTTTTAAAATTCCTGTTATTTCTCCTGGGGGACTTTTGTCCTACACTCGTTTGAAGCTACCCAGCGTATTCCAGTTAATGATGATGTTTGGTAACTTGTTCCACTCATCCACTACTCTAATAACCAGTGTTTACCTATCTCGCACCTAAATCGAAATTTGTCTAATTTAAAACCATTATTCCGAGTTCGCTCCTGGTTGAATAGTTTAAGTACATTTGTTATATCACCTTTGTTCAGCCCTGACTTCCATTTATACACCTCGATCATATCGCCCCTCACTCTACGTCTCTCGAGGGAGTGCAAATTAAGATGCTTTAACCTGTCTCTGTACTCAAGGGTCCTACTGCCTTGGATTAGTCTTGTCATTCCCCTCTGAATTCTTTCTAGGGATTCTATATCCATTCTGTAATACGGTGACCAAAATTGAACTGTGTAATCCAAGTGAGGTCTCACAAGCGCAAGATATAGTTTTAGGATGACCTCTTTAGTCACGTAACTAACACTCCTTTGTATGAACCCAAGTATTTTATTAGCTTTGTTTCGAGAAAATGCACATTGTTTACTTGGCGTAAGATTCATACTTATCATTACTACTAAATGTATGATCCAGGGCTACAGAGGCAAGAAGGTTAGGTTAAATTGTCAGTGTTATTTAACGTCACCGTGGTAAGTTATTTTTGTTTTACTTTTTTTAACTAGCCCCCAGCTTATTATTCCTGAAGAATAGCCCCAGCTTATTATACCTGAAGACTACTCCCCAGCTTATTATACCTGGAGACTACTCCCCAGCTTATTATACCTGAAGACTAGTCCCCAGCTTATTATACCTGAAGACTAGTCCCCAGCTTATTATACCTGAAGTCTAGCTCCCAGCTTATTATAACCTAAAGACTGGTCCCCAGCTTATTATACCTGAAGACTACTCCCCAGCTTATTATACCTGAAGACTGGTCCCCAGCTTATTATACCTGAAGACTACTCCCCAGCTTATTATTCCTGAAGAATAGCCCCAGCTTATTATACCTGAAGACTACTCCCCAGCTTATTATACCTGAAGACTAGTCCCCAGCTTATTATACCTGAAGACTAGCTCCCAGCTTATTATAACCTAAAGACTGGTCCCCAGCTTATTATACCTGAAGATTAACTCCCAGCTTATTATACCTGAAGACTAACTCCCAGCTTATTATACCTAAAGACTGGTCCCCAGCTTATTATACCTGAAGACTAGCCCCAGCTTATTATACCTGATGACGAGTCCCCAGCTTATTATAACCTAAAGACTGGTCCCCAGCTTATTATACCTGAAGACTAACTCCCAGCTTATTATACCTAAAGACTGGTTCCCAGCTTATTATACGTGAAGCCTGGTCCCCAGCTTATTATACCTGAAGACTAACTCCCAGCTTATTATACCTGATGACTAGTCCCCAGCTTATTATAACCTAAAGACTGGTCCCCAGCTTATTATACCTGAAGACTAACTCCCAGCTTATTATACCTAAAGACTGGTCCCTAGCTTATTATACCTGAAGACTAGCCCCCAGCTTACTATACCTGATGACTAGCCCCCAGCTTATTATAACCTAAAGACTGGTCCCCAGCTTATTATACCTGAAGACTGGTCCCCAGCTTATTATACCTAAAGACTGGTCCCCAGCTTATTATACCTGATGAATAGTCCCCAGCTTATTATAACCTAAGACTGGTCCCCAGCTTATTATACCTGAAGATTAACTCCCAGCTTATTATACCTGAAGACTAGTCCCCAGCTTATTATACTTAAAGACTGGTTCCCAGCTTATTATACCTGAAGACTAGTTCCCAGCCTATTATACATAAAGACTAGTCCCCAGCTTATTATACCCGAGGACTAGTCCCAAGCTTATTATACCTAAAGACTAGTCCCCAGCTTATTATACCTGAAGACTAGTCCCCAGCTTATTTCACCTGAAGACTAGCCCCCAGCTTATTATACCCCAAGGCTAGCCCCCAGCTGATTTCACCCGAAGACTAGCCCCAGCTTATTATACCCCAAGGCTAGACCCCAGCTTGTTTCACCTGAAGACTAGACCCCAGCTTATTATACCCCAAGGCTAGCCCCCAGCAGATTTCACCTAAAGACTAGTCCCTAGCTTATTTCACCCGAAGACTAGCCCCAGCTTATTATACCCCAAGGCTAGCCCCCAGCTTGTTTCACCTAAAGACTAGCCCCCAGCTTATTATACCCCAAGGCTAGCCCCCAGTTGATTTCACCTAAAGACTAGCCCCCAGTTTAATTCACCTGAAGACTAACCCCAGCTTATTTCACCTTTAGACTAGCCCCCAGCTTTTTTCACCTGAAAACTAGCCCCAGCTTATCATACTTAAAGACTAGTCCCCAGCTTATTAAACCTGAAGAATAGTCCCTAGCTTATTATACCTAAAGACTAGCCCCAGCTTATTATACCAGAAGGCTAGCCCCAGCTGATTTCACCTGAAGACGAGCACACCAGCTTATTTAGGAGACGTGAGAGAGAGAAAGAGTGACGGAGAGAGCGAGACAGAGAAAGAATGAAAGATAGAGAGGAGGGGTAGAGTAAACAGGAAACGGCCGACTTTGCCTCCTGGGTGTGAGCGAGGCTTGTGGTGGCTGACGTGTCGGCACATCACTGTACTTTACTGCCACCATAGATACATATATTATACATTCAGTAAAATCGATATACAAGTTTACACCGATTCACCATATATACTGCAGGTGCACAATTTATATGAAGTGTGCATATATACAACGCAGGTCTACAAATAATATAAATATTATAGGTATAATGTAAACAGAATTGTGCAGATATACATGTACAAACAATATCCATAGACAGTGCAAGCATACAAAGTACATACATATTACATGTGTACATTCGGTAAAAAAAGTCTCGTTGCATTATGATTGGTTAATAACTGTATGCCTCATGAGCCTAGATATGCGAACAATGTACTGTACATGGCCTTATTAGGACTAACAACCCTTCAGACAAGACACAATCTTGAAAGGGATGGAAAACATGAACCTGGGACATTTGTGGTGTTGTGGGGTATGGATAGTTTAGGTTCACACTCAGGATGGTTGGAGAAAGGAAACTCACAATGTGCTCTCTGTATACATGTTGGCTATCCTTGGTCGAGTCGACTTAATGTTTACCGTTGTATGTATATCTGCACTGTCTTACCTTATTTATCTCATGGCCACCCAAACTAGAGGTGGTCATGTCGGGGAAGGACAGTGGCCTGAGTAGGATCCTTCCATTGTTCTTGATAATCTTGTTTAAGGCTATTTGGAAACCCAGTACTGTTCTTGATTCCACATCTTGAGTTGGTAGACTGCTCCTTAATTAAGTTTGTCCAGCGTGAAATCTTGGCGAGCATGTTGTCACCTCGTGTTGGTGACACTGTAGTGGTTTTCTCCCCTACAAACGCTGTGTGTTCGCTGAGTAGCCGACCCCGCGAATTCCCCAGTGTATGCCTCGTGGTCTAGGTCAACCAGCTCCGCCTTACATAGCGGAGGTCAACTATTAAGCCACGCCTACCCCCGCTATAAAAGACCTGACCTCGTGGTGACCGCTCTCTTCTAGCTACAGCCGCAGCAAGCTACACCTCCTCCGCCGCTGCCTGGCGGCCCTCGCTCCGGCCGGCGAGCATGGCGACCAAAAAGCTGTCCTCCTCTGAGCATCCTCACCAACCAGCTCTCTCCTTCTACCTACACCAACCAGCCAGCAACACCTCCTCCTCCGCCTGTCTGGTGGTCCTCTCTCCCGCCGGCGAGCATGGCGACCCACAAGCTGTCCTCCTCTGAGCATCCTCACCAACCAGCTCTCTCTACATCACGCTTGTAACTATGCTGCCATTTCCCAGCACCAAGCTGCATTGTACATCCAATACAACATGTATACAGAGAGCACATTGTGAGTTTCCTTTCTCCAACCCATCCTGAGTGTGAACCCAAACATCCCGTACCCCACATGTCTATGGACTCCAAAGTCAAGTGTTTTATGTCAATTATAAGCCCGTAACGATACCCTTAATAAAATATATTACTTAAGGTTCAGTTGAAGGGACCATAAGTCACTGGGTTCACAATATAAAAGCAATCCAGAAGATCAAGAACTACGACAACACAATAAAAAAAAATCAAAGCGAAAATCAACAATTGGCAAGGCTAATGTGTTAAGTGAACGTTTCCACACACATACACACACACCACCACAACAAACCCAACTTGGAACAACAATAAAGTATAAGCCCAAGTTACCTGTTACCGTTACTTGTTACTATTAACTGATACTTGTTACTATTCACTGTTACTTGTTGCTGTTCACTGTTTCTTGTTACTGTTCAGCATGCTCAGTACTTGCGGCTAACGAACCGATCAGTGGTGAAGAGGCTAAAAGTAAAAAGACTGTTACTTGTTACTGTTCACGGTTACTTGTTATTGTTCATTGTTACTGTTCACTGTTACTTGTTACTGTTCACTGATACTTGTAACTATTCACTGATACTTGTAACTGTTCACTGTTACTTGTCACTGTTCACTGACACTTGTTACTATTCACTGATACTTGTTACTATTCACTAATACTTGTTACTGTTCACTGATAATGTTACTATTCACTGATACTTGTTACTGTTCACTGATACGTGTTACTATTCACTGATACGTGTTACTATTCACTAATACTTGTTACTGTTCACAGATAATGTTACTATTCACTGATACTTGTTACTGTTTACTGATACTTGTTACTGTTCACTGATACGTGTTACTATTCACTGATACGTGTTACTGTTCACTGATAATGTTACTGTTCACTGATACGTGTTACTATTCACTAATACGTGTTACTGTTCACTGATAATGTTACTGTTCACTAATACTTGTTACTGTTTACTGATACTTGTTACTGTTCACTGATACGTGTTACTATTCACTGATACGTGTTACTGTTCACTGATAATGTTACTGTTCACTGATACGTGTTACTATTCACTAATAATTGTTACTGTTCACAGATAATGTTACTATTCACTGATACTTGTTACTATTCACTGATACTTGTTACTATTCACTGATACTTGTTACTGTTCACTGATACGTGTTACTGTTCACTGATACGTGTTACTATTCACTAATACTTGTTACTGTTCACAGATAATGTTACTATTCACTGATACTTGTTACTGTTCACTGATACGTGTTACTATTCACTGATACTTGTTACTGTTCACTGATACGTGTTACTGTTCACTGATACGTGTTACTATTCACTAATACTTGTTACTGTTCACAGATAATGTTACTATTCACTGATACTTGTTACTATTCACTGATACTTGTTACTATTCACTGATACTTGTTACTGTTCACTGATACGTGTTACTGTTCACTGATACGTGTTACTATTCACTAATACTTGTTACTGTTCACAGATAATGTTACTATTCACTGATACTTGTTACTGTTCACTGATACTTGTTACTGTTCACTGATACGTGTTACTATTCACTAATACTTGTTACTGTTCACAGATAATGTTACTATTCACTGATACTTGTTACTGTTCACTGATAATGTTACTATTCACTGATACTTGTTACTGTTCACTGATACGTGTTACTATTCACTGATACGTGTTACTGTTCACTGATAATGTTACTGTCCTCTGATACGTGTTACTATTCACTAATACGTGTTACTGTTCACAGATAAAGTCACTGTTCACTGATACGTGTTACTATTCACTAATACTTGTTGCTGTTCACAGATAATGTTACTATTCACTGATACTTGTTACTGTTCACTGATAATGTTACTATTCACTGATACTTGTTACTATTCGCTGATACTTGTTACTATTCACTGATACTTGTTACTATTCACTGATACTTGTTACTGTTCACTGATAATGTTACTATTCACTGATACTTGTTACTGTTCACTGATACTTGTTACTATTCACTGATACTTGTTACTATTCACTGATACTTGTTACTGTTCACTGATAATGTTACTATTCACTGATACTTGTTACTGTTCACTGATAATGTTACTGTTCACTGATACTTGTTACTATTCACTGAGACTTGTTACTATTCACTGATACTTGTTACTGTTCACTGATAATGTTACTATTCACTGATACTTGTTACTGTTCACTGATACTTGTTACTATTCACTGATACTTGTTACTATTCACTGATACTTGTTACTATTCACTGATACTTGTTACTGTTCACTGATAATGTTACTGTTCACTGATACTTGTCACTGTTCACTGATAATGTTACTGTTCACTGATACTTGTTACTGTTCACTGATACGTGTTACCATTCACTGATACGTGTTACCATTCACTGATACGTGTTACTATTCACTGATGCGTGTTACTATTCACTGATACTTGTTACTGTTCACAGATAAAGTTACTGTTCACTGATACGTGTTACTGTTCACTGATACGTGTTACTATTCACTGATACTTGTTCCTGTTCACAGATAAAGTTACTGTTCACTGATACTTGTTACTATTCACTGATACGTGATACTATTCACTGATACTTGTTACTATTCACAGATAAAGTTACTGCTCACTGATACGCGTTACTATTCAGTGATACTTATTGCTATTCACTTGTTACTAAAATATCCGTTACCACAAATTTTATGTTGAGAAATCTAATTTGCCGTTAATTTGGGAAAGGTTTTTATCACATCAGAGAGGAAATCCTTTTGGAAGATAAATTAAAAGTTAAATATACAGAAAAATATGAAATGACATAATAATTAGTCAGAGAATATATATATATATATAAGTAAAATGACGAAATAATGATAATTACGATTACTTAAAGAGTAAGGAGACAAATACCATGAAGAGGAAATGATTAAAAATAAATCATAGAGCAGGAGACTTATAACTTCGTACTGTAAAAAAACGACAAATAAAGCCAAACAAATGTATAGATGGCGCCATTATGAAATAAACCACATTATCTATGGTTAGGTTAGGTAAGTTGAGTTAGAGCACGTTAGATTAGGGCAAGTTTGGTCAGATTAGGTTAGGATAGAGCCAGTTAGGATGGAATGGGGCACGTTGGGTAAAGTTAGGATAAACCCATTTAGGTTACAGGTTAGAATACGGCAAGTTAGGTTAGGATTGA
Source organism: Homarus gammarus (assembly GCA_958450375.1). Lineage (NCBI taxonomy): Eukaryota > Metazoa > Arthropoda > Malacostraca > Decapoda > Nephropidae > Homarus > Homarus gammarus. Next base: position 127,698 of record CAUDMG010002663.1, on the reverse strand, counting down.
TCGAGTTGGGATCGGAAATTAGGTTAGGTTAGATCAAGTTGGGATAGCAAGTTAGGTTAAGTTAAGATAGAGCCAGTCAGGTTAAGTTAGATTGACTGGCTGTTTACATCCGGGATACCGCAACACCGCCGAGAATAACAGAGTACAGTAGTGTGCGCCTCGGCTCCTAATTATCTGGCGAACTAAGTATTTGTACAAGAAATGATTACAATACCAGAACTCATTGATGAAAATATAGTAAGAAAATGAACATCAAAACAAATAACACGTCGGCGGGTTATTTATATACTTGAACTGTCTGTCGCTCCTCCTGAACCACGAACCACAAGATTCAAATCATTAACTCGAAGCATTTGTGGACAGAATAACGCATCAGTGTCTATTGCTTCGGGTTCAGGAGTCTGAATCTTGGGGTTCTTGGTTCAAGAGGAGAGGCGACAGGATTAAAGTGGGTGACTATACACTGTACACCTGCACAGTCAATGTACATCGTTTGAATAACTGCACAGTCTGTGTATATTCTCCACTTGCATTGCTTATACACATCCTAATTTATCAATGGATACTTGTATCGTGATTTATACCGAATTAATTAGCTATCTTAATAATTACGTCACGTAAGGAAAAGATAAACGCAAGTCTTACCTTTACTAATTTTGTACGTCAACAACTGGGATGGATTTGTAACACTGGTTCAGTACAAGGATGTCATGCACCACGTCCCGGTCCGTCAGTAACTTCTGTACCACGTCCCGGTCGAATACAAAGTGTTGGTCTCTACCAGGTCCCGGTCCGTCTGCAACTGTTTGTACCAAGTCCCGGACCTCACTCACTGGTAGTTGGTACATGTGAACTCGGTGCGTCTGGCAGCGAGGCGAGGCGTGGCGCCGCTGTGATAGGTAGACACTGTCAGGTCAGTCACGGAGACTCTTACTGTAAATAATTCTCTTAAGTGGAAATATAATGTGTCTGACTTTAAGCTAAAATGTAAAATAACTTCCAGGAAATAAAGTCAAAATTAAAGTACACTAATACTACCTTAACTCTTTATATATTTATCTATAATGATTTAGCAATTGTTAAGATATAAATTTGAGTTATTAGAACTTTTCTATAAGATGATTTACTTTATATTATGTTTTAATAAAATATTATATGAACGGAGCTAGTTAAGAAAATATCAAAGTAATCCTGATGTTTTTGTTGTATTTTTCTGTTACGACACGAACCTCTGCTCTGCTGTACAACACTTTTTCCTCGCCCTTATGAGTAAAACAGAGATGTTCAGTGTCAATGTCGGGAGCGAATATTATTAAACCCATTTAGATTCTTAACAGCGTCTACCATAAAAATGAAAAACGTAAAATTCCTTTGATGGAAAATCTGGAAGTCAAAATTAACGCGTAGAATATGGCAAAGACACTTAATGTTAATTAAGGAAAGCTAACACAGCCAAGGACAAGATGGTAAAATGAACCCGAAACAATGTGTAGTTAATAAAGAAACTGGCTGTTAAGAAAACTATTTAACCTGAACGAATTATTATGACACCTCCCAAACAGAAAACTCTCCACATTCTCTACATTATATTTCGTTCACAGCCAATATTTTTTTATTATACAGTATCTTCATATTGTTAACAAATTGTCTTAATTCAAACAGTAATAACTTAACTATTTGTTGACTTCGAGACACTTCATATATTCCGTTTATATGCGTACATTCTAAATCAATGTAAACTTGTATGACGACTTTACTGACTGTATCAATCTATCTATCTATCTACAGTTATGTGATTTTCGTTATGGAGAAATTAACAAACACGTATTATTCACACACTAACGTATTATTTTATTTCTAAACCTTTTTTTTCTTGAACGAAAATCATTTCAATTACCAGAGCAGATAAAAAAACTCCACTTTTGTTATGCAAAGCTTGACAGAAAGAACGAAAAAAAAATTTGTTCGTTAAGAAATGATCAAATATAATAATAATAATAATAATAATAATAATAATAATAATATTAATAATAACGTACTAGCTCAAATCACCATTAATATCAATAGTATTATAAAGATTGTTGTGTTAATAGGACCAAGAATGACTATAGTGAAGAGTTGACACTGACAGTTACCAAACAAAGTGTAGGGGCCTTTGTGTGGTGAACTGACTGAGTGACTGGTAACTGAGTGGGAGAGTTGACCGTTCATTATCTTTCGGTCAACCAACACACACACACTCCCTTCTCTCAGTTTGTTTGTTTCTCGTATTGGTGATGGTGAGTTGTGGTGGTAATGGTGAGTGTTGCTGGTGAGTTGTGGTGGTAATGGTGAGTGTTGCTGGTGAGTTGTGGTGGTAATGGTGAGTGTTGCTGGTGAGTTGTGGTGGTAATGGTGAGTGTTGCTGGTGAGTTGTGGTGGTAATGGTGAGTGTTGCTGGTGAGTTGTGGTGGTAATGGTGAGTGTTGCTGGTGAGTTGTGGTGGTAATGGTGAGTGTTGCTGGTGAGTTGTGGTGGTAATGGTGAGTGTTGCTGGTGAGTTGTGGTGGTAATGGTGAGTGTTGCTGGTGAGTTGTGGTGGTAATGGTGAGTGTTGCTGGTGAGTTGTGGTGGTAATGGTGAGTGTTGCTGGTGAGTTGTGGTGGTAATGGTGAGTGTTGCTGGTGAGTTGTGGTGGTAATGGTGAGTGTTGCTGGTGAGTTGTGGTGGTAATGGTGAGTGTTGCTGGTGAGTTGTGGTGGTGAGTGTTGCTGGTGAGTTGTGGTGGTAATGGTGAGTGTTGCTGGTGAGTTGTGGTGGTAATGGTGAGTGTTGCTGGTGAGTTGTGGTGGTAATGGTGAGTGTTGCTGGTGAGTTGTGGTGGTAATGGTGAGTGTTGCTGGTGAGTTGTGGTGGTAATGGTGAGTGTTGCTGGTGAGTTGTGGTGAGTGTTGCTGGTGAGTTGTGGTGGTAATGGTGAGTGTTGCTGGTGAGTTGTGGTGGTAATGGTGAGTGTTGCTGGTGAGTTGTGGTGGTAATGGTGAGTGTTGCTGGTGAGTTGTGGTGGTAATGGTGAGTGTTGCTGGTGAGTTGTGGTGGTAATGGTGAGTGTTGCTGGTGAGTTGTGGTGGTAATGGTGAGTGTTGCTGGTGAGTTGTGGTGGTAATGGTGAGTGTTGCTGGTGAGTTGTGGTGGTAATGGTGAGTGTTGCTGGTGAGTTGTGGTGGTAATGGTGAGTGTTGCTGGTGAGTTGTGGTGGTAATGGTGAGTGTTGCTGGTGAGTTGTGGTGGTAATGGTGAGTGTTGCTGGTGAGTTGTGGAGGTAATGGTGAGTGTTGCTGGTGAGTTGTGGTGGTAATGGTGAGTGTTGCTGGTGAGTTGTGGTGGTAATGGTGAGTGTTGCTGGTGAGTTGTGGTGGTAATGGTGAGTGTTGCTGGTGAGTTGTGGTGGTAATGGTGAGTGTTGCTGGTGAGTTGTGGTGGTAATGGTGAGTGTTGCTGGTGAGTTGTGGTAGTAATGGTGAGTGTTGCTGGTGAGTTGTGGTGGTAATGGTGAGTGTTGCTGGTGAGTTGTGGTGGTAATGGTGAGTGTTGCTGGTGAGTTGTGGTGGTAATGGTGAGTGTTGCTGGTGAGTTGTGGAGGTAATGGTGAGTGTTGCTGGTGAGTTGTGGTAGTATAAAGTTATATTAAGTTAAGGTTATACTGTATTATGTTAACGTTATGTTCCGTAAAATGTTAAATTGGGGTTAGGTTAACTTTATATTCTGTTAATATTATAGTCAATTAAATGTGAACGTAAAGGTATGTAAGGCAATATCAGGTAAAGTTAGGTTAAGGTTGTGCAAGGTTAATATTATATTATATTAGGTTAGAGTTAGTTATGTTAGCTTGTCATTACTTTAAAACAATATAAGGCGTGGACTAGTGCATACGTTTTTCATCACGTTTCTGGAATCGAAGTTTAATGAAACGTTATTACAATGAGACTTCTGTCAGACGGAAAAACATGTGTTAATACAAACGATAAAGTGTTAGACGGGTCGACAGCAGTGTACACAAGAGGGTTAGGTGACATATCAGATGCAAGTAATTATAGCTCTATATTGACCAAACAACTATAGTCATTCGGTGTCAAATTGTCAACAGTACTTGTTACGTTTTAAATGCAGGAAAGTGGCTTTCTTACCGTAGAACTCGGATACCTTCACACTGGTTACTCACCCAGGAGATTATGGTGTATCACTACGTAGAATTTTGCTCTGCTTCCGGCATTCAATGCGTTATGTACTTGATAAATGATGATTTAATGAATTCCACTAACTTCCAACATCCATCTAAGTTATTGGTTATACTTTGTCATAACCAATCAGTCATTACCCTTGGTAATAATAATAATAGAGGGATCACAGATACGGGCAGATGATTGCACTTACGTTTATTTGGCACAATTCCATACACTGGACTTATAATTTGCATGGATAGGTCAGTCACTCACATTCACGCCACAGTACCGTAAGTTATAAGGGAGAGTTTGTCAACCTGGTGAATTAATCGTTTAGATCTATTAGGCCGGCCTGGAGTGCTCTTGTAGCAACAGGCCCTCACCATTGATCACTTCCTTTACAGGATGTGTTAACTTGTCGCTGGACTTAACAACAATCTCGGGGATTTGCACACACAGACCCGTAGCACTGGTAGGACTGTATGGCCCCTGATCTTAAGTCCGCGGAGCAGGAGGTCTTCTCTAACCCAAGGTCTAAAGCCCACTGGCTAAATTGGTTTTTTTTAAGGAGTGAAGTGATGAACAGTACACCACTGTCTCACTGGCCTGCCCCCCCTACATGTCCTAGTCATGGCTGGCCGGTTACCTTATCTCTACCGTAAACAAACATTTGGGATGGGTTGTGCGGGAGGCCCAAGGCAACCCATGACAGCACTGTCCTGGGAGATTGAATCATCGTCCTCAAAGGGTTAAATAAACCACAGTTGTCAAAGGGTTAAATAAACCATAGTTGTCAAAGGGTTAAATAAACCACAGTTGTCAAAGGGTTAAATAAACCACAGTTGTCAAAGGGTTAAATAAACCATAGTTGTCAAAGGGTTAAATAAACCACAGTTGTCAAAGGGTTAAATAAACCATAGTTGTCAAAGGGTTAAATAAACCACAGTTGTCAAAGGGTTAAATAAACCACAGTTGTCAAAGGGTTAAATAAACCACAGTTGTCAAAGGGTTAAATAAACCACAGTTGTCAAATTGTTAAATAAACCACAGTTGTCAAAGGGTTAAATAAACCACAGTTGTCAAATTGTTAAATAAACCATAGTTGTCAAAGGGTTAAATAAACCACAGTTGTCAAAGGGTTAAATAAACCACAGTTGTCAAATTGTTAAATAAACCATAGTTGTCAAAGGGTTAAATAAACCACAGTTGTCAAATTGTTAAATAAACCATAGTTGTCAAAGGGTTAAATAAACCACAGTTGTCAAATGGTTAAATAAACCATAGTTGTCAAAGGGTTAAATAAACCACAGTTGTCAAAGGGTTAAATAAACCACAGTTGTCAAAGGGTTAAATAAACCATAGTTGTCAAAGGGTTAAATACACCATAGTTGTCAAAGGGTTAAATACACCATAGTTGTCAAAGGGTTAAATAAACCACAGTTGTCAAATTGTTAAATAAACCATAGTTGTCAAAGGGTTAAATAAACCACAGTTGTCAAATTGTTAAATAAACCATAGTTGTCAAAGGGTTAAATAAACCACAGTTGTCAAATTGTTAAATAAACCATAGTTGTCAAAGGGTTAAATAAACCACAGTTGTCAAGGTAATAAACATAGTTGTCAAGGTTAAATAACCACAGTTGTCAAAGGGTTAAATAAACCACAGTTGTCAAAGGGTTAAATAAACCACAGTTGTCAAAGGGTTAAATAAACCACAGTTGTCAAATTGTTAAATAAACCACAGTTGTCAAAGGGTTAAATAAACCACAGTTGTCAAAGGGTTAAATAAACCACAGTTGTCAAAGGGTTAAATAAACCATAGTTGTCAAAGGGTTAAATAAACCATAGTTGTCAAAGGGTTAAATAAACCACAGTTGTCAAAGGGTTAAATACCAAGTTCAAGGGTTAAATAAACCACAGTTGTCAAATGTTAATAAACATAGTTGTCAAGGGTTAAATAAACCACAGTTGTCAAATTGTTAAATAAACCATAGTTGTCAAAGGGTTAAATAAACCACAGTTGTCAAATTGTTAAATAAACCATAGTTGTCAAAGGGTTAAATAAACCACAGTTGTCAAAGGGTTAAATAAACCATAGTTGTCAAAGGGTTAAATAAACCACAGTTGTCAAAGGGTTAAATAAACCACAGTTGTCAAAGGGTTAAATAAACCACAGTTGTCAAAGGGTTAAATAAACCACAGTTGTCAAATTGTTAAATAAACCACAGTTGTCAAAGGGTTAAATAAACCACAGTTGTCAAATTGTTAAATAAACCATAGTTGTCAAAGGGTTAAATAAACCACAGTTGTCAAAGGGTTAAATAAACCACAGTTGTCAAATTGTTAAATAAACCATAGTTGTCAAAGGGTTAAATAAACCACAGTTGTCAAATTGTTAAATAAACCATAGTTGTCAAAGGGTTAAATAAACCACAGTTGTCAAATTGTTAAATAAACCACAGTTGTCAAATTGTTAAATAAACCATAGTTGTCAAAGGGTTAAATAAACCACAGTTGTCAAAGGGTTAAATAAACCACAGTTGTCAAAGGGTTAAATAAACCATAGTTGTCAAAGGGTTAAATACACCATAGTTGTCAAAGGGTTAAATACACCATAGTTGTCAAAGGGTTAAATAAACCACAGTTGTCAAATTGTTAAATAAACCATAGTTGTCAAAGGGTTAAATAAACCACAGTTGTCAAATTGTTAAATAAACCATAGTTGTCAAAGGGTTAAATAAACCACAGTTGTCAAATTGTTAAATACACCATAGTTGTCAAAGGGTTAAATAAACCATAGTTGTCAAAGGGTTAAATAAACCACAGTTGTCAAATTGTTAAATAAACCATAGTTGTCAAAGGGTTAAATAAACCATAGTTGTCAAAGGGTTAAATAAACCACAGTTGTCAAATTGTTAAATAAACCATAGTTGTCAAAGGGTTAAATAAACCACAGTTGTCAAAGGGTTAAATAAACCATAGTTGTCAAAGGGTTAAATACACCATAGTTGTCAAAGGGTTAAATACACCATAGTTGTCAAAGGGTTAAATAAACCACAGTTGTCAAATTGTTAAATAAACCATAGTTGTCAAAGGGTTAAATACACCATAGTTGTCAAAGGGTTAAATAAACCATAGTTGTCAAAGGGTTAAATAAACCATAGTTGTCAAAGGGTTAAATAAACCATAGTTGTCAAAGGGTTAAATAAACCATAGTTGTCAAAGGGTTAAATAAACCATAGGTGTCAAAGGGTTAAATAAACTATAGTTCTCTAATGTTTTAAGATGTCTATCTTTTCCCATGAAAAAAAATCCGGCCAACCAAATTTCCTCCAAATAGTTGCCAGAGAGAGAGAGAGAGAGAGAGAGAGAGAGAGAGAGAGAGTGTGTGTGTGTCTTGGTAAAGTACAGCAGGTGTATATGCAAACACTTGTGGTACAGCTGTGTACAACTAAACTATGTTGCCACCTAACCATCTATTTATACCATTAAACTACCTATATATATATGTATATATATATATATATATATATATATATATATATATATATATATATTGACTTTAATGTCACCAAATAATTACATAGTAATATTAAATAAAATTATTTATAATTTATATAAAACGAGAGTGAAGACATGTTAGCAGTTAATAATTAAAGTGGATCACGCTGGTAGTGCAGTAGTTAGGCTGTGACAGTTGGAGGTATTTGGTGTTTAGTATAGTGTTGGTGGTGGTGGTGGTGCTAAGGTGGTGCTGTTGGTGGTGTTGAGGATAGTAGTGATGGAGATTGTAGTCGTGGTGATGATGCTAGTGGTAATGCTGATGATGAAGGTAGTAGAGGTGGTGGTGACGACGACGAAGAAAATGGTGGTAACGATGGAAGTGGTGATGACAGTAAAGGCGGCGTCACACTGGCATTCTTTCGTCAACTTTTTTCGTCAACTTTCAGGAAATCGTTAAACTTTGTTGTGCACCGTCACACATGCGTTTAGAACTAACTCGCCAGTTTCCCTCGACAACTGCCAACAAAGAAGCTGGATCCAACTGACGAAGAAAACGCAGCAATTCTACGCCTTCTTTTGTGCGTATGAAGAGTCCTGGTGATCCCAGAGTCAGCGGCGCTGCCTTGTCTGGTCCACCAAGAACTCCTCAGAGAGGCGTGTCCATACTTGGGAAAATATGTTATCTGTTGGCTTCGACATGTTGTTATTCTCTCATGGTCAAAATGTAAACAACAATTGACATTTTCTTGCAATTTTAAAATTACGAAATTAAACTTAATGGATAATCTAGGGAAGAAGAGTAATAATTAATATATAACAATTTTATCTTTATATTTTAAGTAGAAATTAGTTTATTTTTATAACTATTTGTAGTATCAATTATAGATCTTGAGTTGACTTGGTAAGTTGTCGAAGTTGACGGAAGACTTGCCAGTGAAGCCAAACACCGACGATTCTAAGTTGACAGTAATGAAAAAGTTGACAGTAAAAATGGTAGTGTGACGCCGCCTTAAGGGATATATCTGTATAGGAAGAATTGGCATAACTAAATAATAAAGGTCGATTCCCTGGCTGGTAACACTAGAAATGAAGTTTGTATTATAGAGCAACAGGCGGTGTATAAATTTGAGAACACTAGGTAAATTAATATGTATTGATGTACAAGGGGGAAAAGCTACAAAAAGTTCCTTATGAAGATATTTGAGAACCTACGAGGCGTCATACTTGGAGATGCCGCCAGACAGGAACGTCAGCCAATCAGGACTCCAATAAGACCTAGGGAACTTCAATCATCAGTCACTGCCGCCGGAGATAACCAATTACAGAACGGGAATGACATAGAACTAACGACCAATTACAACACTATGCAAGAGGTGCCGAGGTGAGTTGTGTCCACCTGTAGGAAGGCGGGTGTGACTCACTGCAAGTCTTTGTCTTTTCTGCCAATAACAAAATGGCTTCAAGAAAATGTTGCCTTAAAATGTTGCCTTAAAATGTTGCCTTAAAATGTTGCCTTAAAATGTTGCCTTAAAATGTTGCCTTGGAATATGGATCGATATTTGTAATTAAGAATATGCTTTTACTGATTGTATAATATGGACACGAAGTAGTACCTTAAGCTGTGTATTCTTATATTACTCTATTAATTATGTATAGTAAAGTATTACAGAACATGTATTAATCCTATGTAATATTTCCATTTATTATGCACCATGTTATGTACGTGAATTATCATATTTACATATTATGTATTCAGCTTGTGAATGCTGGCATCTGTACATGCCAGCGCGGAGTGATACAGAGTTGAGATCACTAGTCCTTATGGTGTGGAAGCCAGTTTCTTTGTTCCTCTGTATTTATCTCCCGTACGAGAATAAGAACCTATTTTCAAGATAACAAGTGTTTGCGTATACCCTCCGTAGTGTAGAACATTTTGGGGGCATCAAAGACAAACATAGACTGATAGACGATCCATATACAAAATAGAGTAACAATAAAATTCTTTGCAACAAAGTTGGCTGCCGGCCACCCGACGAACCAACACTTCTTTACAATTTGATCTCTCGTATTTATGATATTTTAAGGGACGATAACTTTTATATAGTGGTCTTCTATAATTTCCGCACTTGGGGTAGTAAAAATTAGCGTGTGAAACGTACTGGTAATAAAAAAATCGTAAAAAGAACTCAAACATGAACAAATTCTGCGACGCACATGCAGTGGAGTTGGAGGAGGATGCCAAAATGTTGTAATTATCTTGTTCTCGTCAAGTTATTTAAGTTACCAGAGTTTCACATGCTAATTTTTGCTCCCCCAAGTATAGAAGCTATCAGAGATCAACAAAGAAAAGTTATTATCCCTTAAAATATCATAATTTAAATGCTGGCCCTAGGCCTCGGGTGCAAGGTCCCAGTGGACAGACAATACAATAGTAAGTTAAATTAGACCGACTTTGTGATCTTGTTATATAATTTTAATGCAATTATTAGTGACGACATTGCAATTTAGTACATATTATGGTGAGAATATAACACCTCAGTACATTGAGTAAGAATATTAGTTTTAATTTATATTTTAGTGGTAAAGGTAGTACACATATTCTAATAAGAACAGTACATGCATTAGTGAAAACAGTATGTTATAGTACAGTGTTACATATCTTAGTGAATCATAGCAGTTAAGTATGTTTCAGTGACAATAGTAGAATTAATAGTTACATATTTTAGTAAGAACTTTACATTTTAGTATAGTACGCATCTCCGTGAAGACCACAGTTTAGTACATGCAGTATTCTAGTAGGGACTAATACAGTAATAATAGCACATTTTAGAGTGAGAAGAGAACATTTTAACACCAAGTATCTTTATAAAACTTATCGTATATGCTTTTTTTTAAACATCTTTAAGAAGCTGATGATGTCGTTAGGTTAGGTCAGGTGCCGTTAGGTTAGGTTGGAAAAGTCAAGGTTTTATTGTGCTGGCTGGCATTAGTTTGTAATAAGCATGTTTACCTTCGGCCACCAGCTTCACCATTAGTAAGCTGATGATGATGTTCTCAGACCGACGGCAGCAGTACAGGACGCTGAAGGAGGCTATGTGGGCCCTGCCGCCGAGTCCCGGGAGGCAAGAGGAAGATCACCGTCCCTGTTAAAGAACACCACCAGGGGTCCACAAGACGGCTGGTTTGTGTTGCTGGCTACTGTTATAACATGAGTAACATCTTTTTTCTGGGTAATAGAACATAAATTTGTTTTAAATTCTTCGAAATTAATAAAATTCCAAACACATCCAGACGAGATCCAATTATAGTGGACCCAGACATTGTTTTGGCCTCCCATTAATATTTAAATTTTTATATATAATGTTTATTCTAAGAGTAATGTAGTTTGGTGAGAGATGAAGCCTTTAGTGTAACATTGTTTAGTTGTGTAAATCATTAAAGAATTACGATTGTTATGCCATAACATAGCAACTTAAATTATATTAAAGTTGAATATAATAATGAGGGCACAAATGGCACAACAACAAAAATAAATTGGCAAATCAGTCCTTAATATTTATCACTTAAAATTAATGTTATTTCAATTTATGACAAACAATGTTAAATGCAAAAGTTACGCACACAAATAAGGACGAAATTGTACGTCGTGGGTTCAATCACAGCCCTCTTTATTACGACAGTTCAGGAGTGAAGGTTTGGAATTATACACATCACAAAATATTTAAATAAAATTTAATTACAAAAGTTTGCAATAATAAATGTGCACGTTAACTAGTGGATGGATAAATTATTTCAAAAGACTAAGTAATATAGAGGATTATGGGACTTTGGAAGTTTTTAGGATTGAGCAAACCATCGTAGGAAATGACTCCTTACAAAGTTAAACTGTACTTGGTTTTCCATCCTCAATAAACAATTAATATATACACCATACGTAAATAATTGATTGCACTATATACACAATACATAATAACAGAGCAGCACTAAATATATAATACTTAACTAAGCCTTATTAGAAAAGGTGTCCGCCACTGACTGACCCAGACGTCCTGTCAGCACCAATACCCAGCCGTGACTACCCAAACACACTGGTGCACCGGTGAATTCCAAGCCTAAACATCACTAATATAAAACAAGTACTACATTAAGCTGCAAAAATAGTTAAAACATACATACATTCTAGGGCACAATTTTAGGTATCAATTACCAGTTTTACTCACGTAGTCATCCCGACACTAACACCACCACCACACGTAAGGGGAGGGTAATGCATAACGTAATGCATTACTGTGCATTACGTTATGCATAACACGATTTTGAAGTCGAGTGAATTTCAAGTATTTTATTATGATATGTGATTTAGTTAATGCTGAAAAATTCAGCTAGTCTACTCATTCAGTTCCACTGATATACTTAATGGTTTTTTTTTTTTTTGGGGGGGGGGGGGGTTGTTTTTGTTAATATATAGGACTAACCCATGAGCGAGTTATTTTTATTACTGTTTATTTTCTCACAATATTTTCATCAGTGAGTTCTGATATGACAGTCAATTATTGTGTAGGGGGCGCCGGTGGGTAGAGCGGTACCGCTCTTGCCTCGCAAGTGAGGATGTCACGGGTTCGATTCCCGGGCCCGTGGAAAGTTGTTCGGACACACTTGCCAGCCTCCCTCGGTCCCTGTTCACCTAGCAGCAAATAGGTACCTGTTGTAAGTCGAAAGTTGCAAATTCGTAATCAAGGAAAGTTGTTGGAGCTTCCAATAACTTGCTTAGACATAAACCATTGACTCTTCAGGCTTCTACGCCCTTGACTCTTCAGGCTTCTACGCCCTTAACTCATGAGACATAAAGGCAAGCATGAACTTAGCATGCTTCCCTGTTGGGCGCTGTAAACGCTTCTGCGCTTCACCTTACACAAGGATGTAGGGGGTGCCAAAAAAAAATTTATTGTGGAACCCTCCAACACAGTAAATCACTCGGCCGCTCGGGGTGTATAAGCGCCAATGTGGCCGTATCATCTTGAAAAAAGTACATAAACTATACGAGGCTTTTCATTTATGTTATTTCTCGCAGGTGGTGGCAGCGTGGTGGTGTTAGTTGTACAACAGGAGAGCAGACATTGGTGTTCCTGAGCGGCTGTCTGCTGGTACTGTTGCTGTTTCTGCTGGTGACTGTCTTCTTCGTGTCCTCAGGTAGCTTGTGGTGTGGTAGTGTGTGTTGGTGATGTTTAATGATATGCGTGTTAATAATAAGCATTTCTGAGAGCTGATGACATACCACTGAGTGTGAGTGTGTGTGTTTACTGTTTCAACATGTGCCTCTATCCCGCAGGTGTGTGGCGGAGGAGGATCAGCACCTGTACCAGCCGTGAGTGTGTCAAGACAGGTGAGTCTAAACACACGAAACCCACCATGATATGTAACCCACCATGATATGTGACCCACCATGATATGTAACCCACCATGATATGTGTCCCACCATGATAAGTAACCCACCATGATATGTGACCCACCATGATATGTAACCCACCATGATATGTGACCCACCATGATATGTAACCCACCATGATATCTGACCTGACCTTGGCTTCACCTTCAGCGGGGGAGGTCCTCAGGTCACTTAACGAAGAGGTGTCACCGTGTGAGAACTTTGTGGACTTCGTGTGTGGAGGCTGGCTGCGTCAACACCCTATACCCGAGGGTAAACACCGCTGGGGAGTGTTTGATGTCCTCGACCAACAAACACTCGTGGACCTCAGAGGTGAGCTACTATTGGCTGAGGACCAGTAACGTCATTGATGTACTTAGTTACTGAAATATAGATATAAGTATATTGATCTACTTATAAGATGCACTTAAAGACCTTATTAGTTGAAGCACAAATAAACAGTATGTCTCATAAAATGTATACACACTGTCTTACACATCTTCCTGCAGAATGTTTACATGCTTGCATTACAACACCAACATTGTCCTTACCTGTTGGTAACCTCACATATCAACAGATAAATGACAATGTTGCTGTTGTAATACAAGCATTTAAACATTCTACAGGAAGATGTGTACGGCAGTGTATATACATTTTTATGAGACCCGGTGTACACGCTAGCAAGGGATGGTACCTGACGCCAGTAGATAAGGATAAAGGGCTAGTGCATGTTATTGGGTTGGAGGGTCGAGGTTTGGGTTGGACGGTACAGTGGTTGACTCTCTCAGGGCAGCTGGAGAAAGAGCCCCTCGTCCACGACCCCGTCACCATCAGGACGGCCAAGACGGTGTACCAGGCGTGTGTCAATGACAGTAAGTCTTTTGTTGTGACCAGTGTGTGTGTTTGTGTGTGTGTGTGTGTGTGTGTGTGTGTGTGTGTGTGTGTCTTCAGGACCCAATATTAGTGTCATGTCAACTTGCAATACTTGGCCTAAAATATGTAGAAAAATTTAATTTTGTTAATGAGAAATATTTACGTCCTATCTTCACCAGCTATCCCTGACCATCCCCCTCAGTATCTCTACCACCATTTCCCTCCTTCATTATCTCCCTCAATATATTTACCATCACCATCTCCCTCCCTCACCATCTCCCTCAATGTCTTCACCACCACCGCCCTCCCCTTATCATCTCCCTCACCATCACCTCCTCCCTCACCACCACCATCTTCACCACCAGCACAATGGGACACGGTAGGTCTGAGGCCCCTGCTAGACCTGGTAGTGAAGGAGGGAGGCCTGCCTATGGTGGACCCTTCATGGACAGGTGACCACTACCAGGTGATGACCAGTCTGGCCAGACTGAGAAACACCCTGGCAGGAGAATACCTCATCAGTCTCATCGTCAAGCCTGACAGTCGCAACACCTCCAAACCTGTTATATACGTGAGTTTTCACTGTCATGTTTATGTGTCACTAGCTGTCATATATCATGTGTCATTAGAGGTCATGTGTTATAAATGTCATAAATTCTGACCTGTTCACTATACATAAAGACCATCAACTGTTGTAATAGCGTCTCAGACAGGCTTGCAATTATGCCTCATAAACTGACATTTTAAAGAACAACGTTAAAATTTTACCAAAATAGTATTTTTTTATTATTGACTTACAATATTTATACTGTGTTAAGATACTTTCTCTCTCTCTCTCCCCACCTACTCCCTCCTCCACAATCTTTCTCCTTCGTTCCTTCCATCATTCATTCCCACAACTTCGACCATCTCCCTTCCGCCCTTCCTCCACCAACTCTCTCTCTCCCTTCACCATCTCCCTCCCTCCCTCCACTAATTCCCTTTCTTCCCCCCTCCACCAACTTTTCCCTCTCTCCACCAACTCTTTCTCCACCATTTCCCCTCCCTCCACGAACTCACAGATAGGAGAGGGGATGCTTCCGGTCCAGCGAGTCTTCCTCACCCCTCAGGTCTCCACCAGTCACAAGGAAGCACAGATCACCTACATGAGGAAGACTGGAAAGGAACTACTGAAGGAGCTGCGGCAGGAGAGAAACAACACCTTCATCTACACGCTGTACAGGGACATTGACGACCTATGGGACTTCTACGTCAGGGTGGCCGAGGTGAGAGAGGGCGAGGGGAGGGAGGGAGACTGAGAGAGAGAGAGAGAGAGAAAGAGAGAGAGAGAGATGACCCACTAACTGACCACCATCTACAGATCACCACACCAAAGGCCCCGGAAGAGAACCCTTGGGACACTTACCACCCCATGACGGTATATGAACTACAGAACTTCACCGACTCCGTCAACGCCTCCTTCAGGGTAAGACTCACTCGAGAGGCTTCACCGACACTTTCGACTCCTCCTCTTTCTTCTCTTCTTCCTCCTCATCTCCCCCCCCCCCTTACGCTTCCTTCTTCAGATAGCTCAAACACTTTAAAGACCTCCTCTATCTCTTCCTCCTCTTTTTTATCCCTTCCTCCCCCTATTCCTCATCCTCCTACTCCTCCTCCTCTTTCTCTCCCTCCTCCTCCACTTTCTTCTTCAGGTAGATAGTCCAAGCACTTTAAAGATCTTCCTCCTCCCCCTACAGATAAATTGGCTGGGGTACCTGAATCAAGTGTTTGAAGGCACTACCATCACTATCACCTGGGAGGACCGGGTGATTGTCGAGTATCCCAAGTACCTCATCCAGCTACTGCTACTTCTTCAGGGTACTCCTAAGAGAACTATTGGTAAAGAAAGTCCTATCCTAACCTAACCTAACCAACAGACCCCAGGAGCGCGATAATTTTTTGTTGTTGACTGTACCACACTCCACGGCTTCACTACAGTGCACCGTTTATTATTTTTATTTGATATTTTTGTGTTCAAGCTTACGTTTTCCTTTGACTTCTGTGCACTGTTATTCTTTTTTTTATTTCTGCTGTGTGTATGTGTACACTCTCGCCCTTTTCTTTGATTTCTGTGCACTCTTTTGAGCCCTCTGCCTGTGCATGGCAGCTCCTGTCGAGAGTTACTACCACTCTTTATCATTCAAGAATCTATCTAGCCTCCTTTTAAAACTTCCCATCGTTCCAGCACTTACTACAAATTTGCTAAGCTTGTTCCACTCGTCCACCACCCTATTTGTGAACCAGTTCCCTCCTATCGCCCTCCTAAACCTAAACTTATCCAACTTAAATCCGTTGCTACGAGTCCTATCCTGCTCGGATATTATAAGAACTTTATCTATATCTCCTTTATTGATTTCTTTCACCCACTTAAATACTTCTATCATATCTCCCCGCACTCTTCGTCTTTCTAGGGAATGCAAGTTTAGTTTCTTTAACCTATCCTGATATGGAAGGTTTCTAAGTCCCGGTAGTCAGGGCTAAACAAAGGTGATATAACAAAGGTACTCAAACTATCCAACTAATACGAATTCTTAACAATGGTTGTAAATTAGACAAATTTATATAGGTTTAGGCCCGAGATAGGTAAACATTGGTTTGGAAATAGAGTAGTGGACGAGTGAAACAAGTTACCAAACATCATCACTAACTCGAATACGCTGGACAGCTTCAAGCATAGGTTGGATGGATATATGAGCAATAGGGATTGGGTGTAAATGGGACTGCCCAATATGGGCCAATGGGCCCGCTGCAGTTTCTTCCATTCTTATGTTCTTACTGACCTTTGAAAAGTCACTGACCTATGATGTCTTTTGACATGTTAACGAATATGTCTTGTGATCTATAAACTGCTATCTTACTTATGTGTTGTCCCCTGGTTGACCTTTGACACTTAGAGAAATTACTGACCAGTATATTGATATCTTAACTTAACCTAACCTAACCTAACCTAACTTACCCAAACATAACCGAACTTAACCTAACTTAACCAACATAATCTAACTTAACTTAACATAACTTAACTTAATCAAACATAACCAAACATAACCTAACTTAACCTAACTTATCCTCAGCCAACTATCTGCTGTTCCCTGTGGTAGTGGAGATGGGGGAGGAGACTAACGTACGGTACCTCACACGTCCTCACCACGCCCTCCCACGTCCTCACCTCGCCCTCCCACGCCTGCAGTCCACCTGGTCACTTGGGAGAGCTAAGTCGTGGCCGTAAGTACAGTACAGTATAATATCACCAAAAAGAACATTACCCAGTTTTTAAAAGATTATAAAACCATTAAATAATTTATTTACGCTTTTCTTTAAAATGTAAACAAATTATATAATTTTTTTTAAGAGTGTAATCTATGTTAAGTCTTGGTGTTCCACAGCTGGCATGACTGTACACAGAAGACAAGGTTGCTGCTGCCTCTGGGTGTGGCCAGTGTATATGTTAGACACATATACAAACAACAGCTGGGAGATATGGTCAGTATTTACCAAACCAGAGGTCACCTTGCCACGTCTTATGACACCTGACCTCATTAGATTAAAGAAATCATAAGAACATAAATATGGGGGAAACTGCAGCGGGCCTATTAGCCCATAGTGGGCAGTTCTATTTACACCCAACCCCTATTGCTCATATTTCCATCCAACCTTTGTTTGAAGCTATCCAGCGTATTCTAGTTAATGATGATATGTGGTAACTTGTTCCAGTCGTCCACTACTCTATTTCCAAACCAATGTTTACCTATCTTGCGCCTAAATCTAAATTTGTCTAATTTAAAACCATTGTTACGAGTTCGCTCCAGGTTGGATAATTTGAGTACCTTTGTTATATCACCTTTATTTACCCTTGACTTCCATTTATACACCTCTATCATATCGCCCCTCACTCTACGTCTCTCGAGGGAGTGCAAATTAAGATGCTTTAACCTGTCTCTGTACTCAAGGTTCCTACTGCCTTGGATTAGTCTTGTCATTCCCCTCTGAATTCTTTCTAGGGATTCTATATCCATTCTGTAATACGGTGACCAGAACTGAACTGCGTAATCCAAGTGAGGTCTCACAAGCGCAAGATAAAGTTTTAGGATAACCTCGCTAGTCTTGTAACTAACACTCCTTTGTATGAACCCAAGTACTTTATTAGCCTTGTTTCGAACAAATACACATTGTTTACTTGGCTTAAGATTCCTACTTATCATTACTCCTAAATCTTTCTCACATTCGGATTTCTCTATATCGTCGTTGTTAATCTGATATCTGGTTTCTCTGTTTACATCTCCTAGACTAAGTACTTTACATTTGTCCACATTGAATTTCATCTGTCATTTTTCAAACCATTCGAAAAATTTGTTTAGATCTTCCTTTTTGTGGAGTCCTCGTCATATCTAATTACACGCCCTATTTTAGTGTCACCAGCAAATTTACTTATGTTGCTGTCTACGCCAATATCTATGTCATTTATGCATTTAATAAATAATAATGGTCCAAGTACTGAGCCTTGGGGTACTCCACTAGTGACGTTACTCCAATCGGATTTAGTGCCGTTAATGCTTACTTGCTGTTTCCTGTCCTGTAACTACGCACTAATTCATTTTAGAATATCTCCTTCAATGCCATGATCCTCCACCTGAATATAACTACCCGAGCACAAACTTAACTACCTCTACTCTCACACCTACCCACCAGAGGTCACCTTTACTACACTTGATTGACCTGACCTCATTAAACCAAAGCTTACCTTGGCTACCTCTTGGCTATAGTAGACCTCCTACAAACTCATCACCTAAAGATTCGCTCACGCTTATTTTATTTGAGGATTCGCCCCCAGCTTATTGCACCTGATGATTCACCCCGGATTATTGCACCTGATGATTCACCCCAGCGTATTGCACCTATGATTAACTACTATCATGCAACCTGGGGAGTTAGGTTAGGCTAGGTTCTCCACAATGCTGGAGGATTACAATCACCATCTTGACCTGCAGGCGAAGGAGGTGGTGGAGGACGTGACTGGCGCCTTCAGGAAGATGTTGACCTCGTCGCTGTGGATGGACAGCGACACCCTAAAGGAGGCGCTGCAGAAGTTAGACAATATGTACCATCTAGTGGCCTTCCCGGAGCTGGTACTGAATGACCAGCTGTTGGAACAGTACCACCTGGGGGTGAGTGGATATAGCACTCATCTTTTATACTAAGGTTCGATCCCTGGACACCTATCTTTTCCCCACCCCTTCTACATTTAGCCCATTTGACGCCTTATCTGACCTGAGTAATGGATATTCTTAGGTACATAAGAACATTAGAATGGAGGAAACAGCAGCGGGCCTATTGGCCCATACTAGGCAGTCCCATTTACACCCAACCCCTATTGCTCATATTTCCATCCAACCTTTGTTTGCAGCTATCCAGCGTATTCGAGTTAATGATGATATTTCGTAACTTGCTCCACTCATCCACTACTCTATTTCCAAACCAATGTTTACCTATCTCGCGCCTAAATCTAAATTTGTCTAATTCAAAATCATTGTTACAAGTTCGCTCCTGGTTGGATAATTTGAGTACCTTTGTATTGTCCCCTTTGATCAGCCCTGCCTTCCACTTATACACCTCTATCAGGTCACCCCTCACTCTTCGTCTCTCGAGGGAGTGCAAATTAAGATGCTTTAACCTGTCTCTGCACTCAAGGTTTCTAATGCCCAGCACTAGTCTTGTCATTCTCCTTTGAATTCTTTCCAAGGATTCTATATCCATTCTGTAATACGGTGACCAGAACTGAACTGCGTAATCCAAGTAAGGTCTCACAAGCGCAAGATATAGTTTTAGGATAACCTCTCTAGTCTTGTAACTAACACTCCCTTTGTATGAACCCAAGTACTTTATTAGCCTTGTTTCGAGCAAATACACATTGTTTACTTGGCTTAAGGTTCCTACTTATCATTACTCCTAAATCTTTCTCTCAGTCGGATTTCTCAATAACATTGTTGTTCATCTGGTATCTGGTTTCCCTGTTTACATCTCCTATACTGAGTACTTCACATTTGTCCACATTAAATTTTATTTGCCATTTTTCAGACCATTCGATATTCTTTTTTAAGATCTTCCTGTAGTTTTGCGGAGTCCTCGTCAGATTTAATTACACGCTCTATTTTAGTGTCATCAGCAAATTACATATGTTGCTGTCTCCGCCGATATGTATGTCGTTTATGTTTTAAATAAATAATAATGGTCCAATTAATGAGCCTTCGGGAACTCCACTAGTGACGTTGCTCCAATTGGATTTAGTGCCGTTAATGCTCCACTCAAGTGGAGGAAGTCTTACAGAAAGTTGTTAACTACAGCATGAATTTGTTTTTTTATTCGAGAAGCCTAAATTATTCCTATATCAGTTAGAATCAAATGTTCGACGAAAATGTAGCCAAACCTTACATAAAGGCGTGACATGGTATAAGGTTTCAGCTGCCTCCCGTCAGTAAGGTGGACCACTTCGGCAACATGGTGGGTCTGGTGACCTGGTACAGTCGACGATCACTACAGCAGCTGACTGTACTACCATCTAGGGACAGGTGGGTCTCTCTCTCTCTCTCAACCCCAACCAATTATATCACTAACTACCCACAAAGCCTCATTTAACAATCTACCTGATTCGCTAATGACTGAACCATCACTTATGACCTATAACCAACAAAGTATAACTACTCTCACGTATCACTTAATCGCCTCATTACATTACTAACAACTACTAACTACTCTGCCTCTCTGTGTTAGGTGGCCGAGAGGACCCCTGGAGACAAACGCTTTCTATGCCCCTTTACAAAACAGTATAGGTGAGTAAACTTAACCTAATCTATCGATACGCAACCTAACCTAACCCAACCCTGAGTTTATCTAACGCTAAGTGTGTTTAAGTGAAGTAAGTGTTAAGCGTTGCTGCTATCGTTCCAGTGATCCCCGTGGCTGTGCTGCAAGAACCCATCTTCCACCCGGAGAAGACCACGTAGGTGCTTCACTGTTCTCGGCGCGTCACTGTTCTTGGCACTTCACTGTTCTTGGCGCTTCACTGTTCTCGGCGCGTCACTGTTCTTGGCGCGTCACTGTTCTTGGTGCTTCACTGTTCTTGGCGCTTCACTGTTCTTGGCACTTCACTGTTCTTGGCGCTTCATTGTTCTTGGCACTTCACTGTTCTTGGTGCTTCACTGTTCTTGGCACTTCACTGTTCTTGGCACTTCACTGTTCTTGGTACTTCACTGTTCTTGGCACTTCACTGTTCTTGGCACTTCACTGTTCTTGGTACTTCACTGTTCTTGGCACTTCACTGTTCTTGGCACTTCACTGTTCTTGGCACTTCACTGTTCTTGGCACTTCACTGTTCTTGGTACTTCACTGTTCTTGGCACTTCACTGTTCTTGGCACTTCACTGTTCTTGGCACTTCACTGTTCTTGGCACTTCACTGTTCTTGGTACTTCACTGTTCTTGGCACTTCACTGTTCTTGGCATTTCACTGTTCTTGGCGCTTCATTGTTCTTGATGCTTCACTGTTCTTGGTACTTCACTGTTCT
Source organism: Homarus gammarus (assembly GCA_958450375.1). Lineage (NCBI taxonomy): Eukaryota > Metazoa > Arthropoda > Malacostraca > Decapoda > Nephropidae > Homarus > Homarus gammarus. Next base: position 106,098 of record CAUDMG010002663.1, on the reverse strand, counting down.
TGGCGCTTCATTGTTCTTGATGCTTCGATGTTCTTGGTACTTCACTGTTCTTGGCGCTTCATTGTTCTTGATGCTTCACTGTTCTTGGTACTTCACTGTTCTTGGCGCTTCATTGTTCTTGATGCTTCGATGTTCTTGGTACTTCACTGTTCTTGGCGCTTCATTGTTCTTGATGCTTCACTGTTCTTGGTACTTCACTGTTCTTGGCGCTTCATTGTTCTTGATGCTTCACTGTTCTTGGCGCTTCATTGTTCTTGATGCTTCACTGTCCTTGGCGCTTCACTGTTCTTGACGAACCATAACATCTGACCTTACCTCCTCCAGGGGCCTGAACTACGGCAGTCTGGGCGCCATCACTGGTCACGAGATAACACATGGCATCGATAACAACGGTGAGTTCTCTCTCTCTTCATTCATGCTCTCTTTTTCCCTGAGACACCTACCACTTGACAACTGCTATCTCCTACACCTCCTGGCCTCCTACACCCTGTGGCCTCCTATTGTACCTTCTAAATTCCTACACTTTATGGCCTCCTACACCTCCTGGTCTCCTACACCACCTGGCCTCCTACTGTACCTCCCATACTTCTTGTACAATCTAAACACCTACACCACCTGGTCTCCTACACCACCTGGCCTCCTACTGTACCTCCCAAACTTCTTGTACAATCTAAACACCTACACCACCTGGTCTCCTACACCATTTGGCCTCTTAAAACCTCTTGGCCTCCCACAGGACGCACGAGGGACTGGACAGGGTCACTACAGCGCTGGTGGACCAACTCAACACTACAACAGTACACCAACAAGACCAGCTGCTTCGTCCAACAGTACTCCGGCTATGACGTGTCCAGCTTACTGCCTCCCCAAGACCGTCCTCCCTACCCCATGATGGTGAGAGAGAGAGAGAGAGAAACAGAGAGGTGGACTGTTCGATAAAACGACGATAAAGAGAAAAAATGAACAATAATAACAATAGGAAACCAAATGACTACAAAAACAAAAATAATAATAATTAATAATAATAACAATAATATTAAACGTTTTCCTTTACAGATTAACGGACTCAAAACGAAGGGAGAGAATATTGCGGATAATGATGGTAAGTGTATGTGTGTTAAGTAGTGTATGTGTGCTTATACGATGATGATGTACAGATGCACACACCCTCCCACCCCTGCCCCTCCCTAATTGTCACCTCCTCGGCAGGTCTGAGGGCGGCATGGGTGGCGTACAGATCACGTATGGAGAAGGACGGAGAGGAGGTAGTGGAGTTGCCCGGCCTGCAGCACTATACTCAAGATCAACTCTTCTTCATTGGCTTCGGCAAGGTGAGAAAGAGGAAGCCCTCTCCCCTACTAACCAAGCCCCCTCCACTAATCATACCTCCTCACTACTAACCACGCCCCCTCCACTAATCACACCCCATCACTACTAACCACGCCCCCTCCACTAATCACACCCCATCACTACTAACCACGCCCCCTCCACTAATCACACCCCATCACTACTAACCACGCCCCCTCCACTAATCACACCTCATCACTCCTAACCACGGCCTCTCCCCTACTAACCACGCCCCCTCCACTAATCACACCCCATCACTACTGACCACGCCCTCTCCCTACTAACCACACCCTTCTACTAATCACACCCCATCACTACTAACCACGCCCCCTCCACTAATCACACCTCATCACTCCTAACCACGCCCACTCTCCTACTAACCACGCCCCCTGCCGCAGGTATGGTGCTGTCAACACACGCGCTACGCCCTCGAGTACCTGCTGGCGGCCGACCCTCACTCACCCAACCCTTACCGCATCCTGGGCGCCCTACAAAACTCCCGTGATTTCTCTGAGGCCTTCAACTGTCCCTCCGAGGCCCCTATGAACCCCAGCAAGAAGTGTGTCTTATGGTGACGTGATGATCTGTGATGCCGTGATGATCTGTGATGACGTGATGATCTGTGATGACGTGGCTAACTGTGATGACGTGGCTAACTGTGATGACGTGATGATCTGTGATGATGCGGTGATATGTGATGACGTGGCTAACTGTGATGACGTGGTGATCTGTGATGACGTGGTGTTAAGTGAAGAAACATTAAAGAGATAATTATTGACAATGTTTTTAACACGACCAAAATCTATTGATATTTGGCAGCGCTAATAAAAGTTTAAAATATACATTTATGAAATTTATTAATATTTTTCCGAAATTTTTATGTTTCTTGAGGCTACGAAGATCAGCTAGGAGATCACCTTAAGATTAAACACCCTAACGCTGTAACTTTTGGAGTTAGGTTAGGTAAAGTAAGGTTAGGTTAGTTGGTGTTAGGTTAATTTTCTTGAGAACCAAACCCGGGTCGTAACTTCGTCCAAAATATAATGTAAAAACCAATGCTAATTTATTTTGTAAAGTATTGTTAAAATGGAATATAATTAAAACTAGATAATGATGATATTAACAACGTAAAACAGACCATATTGGCCGCCTGAAGTACTAGTAGTGAGCTAATACGTGGTGAAAATGCAAGAGAATACTGAATTTGTATTGTGTAGCTGCTGCTAAAATAAACCCGTTTTCTCTTATCATCTGGCCGCTCCATTCTCCATTAAGACTTGAACTTCTGGAAATTTCCGGCTATTAAGGAGATGGTCTTAACTGAGGCGATAAATATTTATTGTATTACGTCGATTATTTTTTAATGGGTTAAGTCGCCTTTTTATTATTTTTTTCTGAGTTGTCCGTCGTAGAATTACAGTAATTACAAAACACCATTTTATTAGCAAAGTACAAGACGTCAAGAACAACAAATTTCTTCCTTTTTTTATAAAAAGAACTACTACATCCTGTTGACATGCCGGCTACTACACTATTAGACACGAACGTAATTAACAGAGCCTCACCAAAACACTAAAACAAAACCACTATAAGTCCGGTTACGTTAGGTTAGATATGTTATGTTGGTTTAGTTGGTAAAAACATTGATAGATGACATACTGTTATAGTCTCGTGGTCGCTATAGGTAAACAAACTGCCCAGTGATTGGAAATTTCACCATTTTTTATGATTTTCTGCAATTGCAATTTTTTCAAAGATTTTATTTTTTTCAATAATAAATGTGTTTTAGTAATGCTGTAAAAATGTTTTCGAAAGGGAATACAGTAATTGATCAATTGATTTACGGAAGGTAAAGTCTTAATTTATTACATCTGTGTTGACAGGTAGAATAGGTGTATAGTACCTACCTACCCCCTCACCACTCCGTGTACCCCCTCCCTCATCTACCACCCCGTGTACTCAGTGAGGTTATTAGACTTTCCACGCCTGGAGGTGAACTCACTTGACTGGGGGTCCCTCGCCGCGCCCCCCACCCAGAGCAGTGAGGGAGGGGGGAGAAGTGAGAAGAAAGAGGGATACCTTGGCGTGGGATTTCTGCTTCGTGGTGATCAAAAAGCAAATACGCGCGGAAGCACGCACGCACATACATACACGCTCACACACACACGCACACACACATCCAAAAAAAAAAATCAACTTGCCGGTGGAAACTCACGGGCGCGCGGCCACTATGCCTACACACACTCGATTCAAAGCCGGGCGTGGGAGGCGGGGGGCGTGGGAGACGGGGGGCGTAGGAGGCCGTGAAAGACGGGGAGGGGGGCGTGGAAGGCCGTGGGAGACGGGTGGGAGGCCGTGGGCGTGGGAGACGGGGGGGCGTGGGAGACGGGGGCATGGGAGGCCGTGGGAGACGGGGGGCGTGGGAGGCCGTGGGAGACGGGGGCGTGGGGGGCCGTCGGAGACGGAAGGCGTGGGAGACGGGGGACGTTGGGAGATGGGAGGCGTGGGAGGCCGTGGGAGACGGGGGCGTAGAGACGGGTGACGTGGGAGACCGTGGGGAATCCCTGTTGTGTGACGTCCCCCCCACCCTCCGCCTCATACATAGGCAGTAAAACATACATACATACACGATTTCACAAACATATGATGAACTTGTATGTACGTGTATGCATATATGTGCAATCACGTCTTCATAAGCGCCCCCATATATAAATACAGATGTAGATACATACACATGACCACACACATGGAACTACAGACGCGGTACATGTATTGTATACTCACCATCATACGCATATGTATGGAGACACGCATACACACCCTTCATTATGTATACAGGTGAGCATCAACACACACACACACAGGTAGTAGGCAGCTACCAAACAGGGGGGTACTACCGCCTGGGAAGATATTGGAAGCATAATGTGTTGTCTAATGGTAGACCCTGCTGCCATGTGACCAAGTCCCAGGTTGATGATGTGACTTTTTGCCTCATTTACACACAATTGTAGGGTCGCAATTGTTTCCCTGACAACACAACACAAATTACATACATCTCTTATCACTATTAATCTTTTTTTATTCATTTTTGTATTTATTTATTATTATTATTATTGCTATCATTATTATTTATATTTTTATATTTTTTATTATAAAATTTAATTATGAATTATTATTATTATTGTTATTATTATTATTATTATTATCATTGTTATTATTACATTCCCCCCCCCCCCCCCAGGCCCTGATGTGGGTCAGTGACCTGAGCCCGGGTGGGCTAATACCCGTAAACAAAAAAAAAAAAAAATGCCCACACCCCGGACCAAATGTGACCCCAAATTCACAGCTGGGCCTAACCTTACCTCCTGAGGCCCTGGTGCTAAACAGATAGACATTGTCACGGTCTTAAACTCGGTCAATGGCACAGACAGACAGACAAGAGGAGGAGGATGACCACTCCCTACCTCGGCATCATTGACCATTAAAGAAAGTTTTTTCCTTCTCGCCGTCAGTGTACGAACCTTACTAAGTGTGGTGTTAATGTTAGTGTGATAAGGTTCAGTTTGTGATATATAATATGCTATCTTTGGTTAAATAATCTCTCTCTCTCTCACATGTGTAAAAATATTCCCCAGGTAAATGTTTTAATAATTAACTTTAGCCGTTCCCGTTCACATTCCTGGTCAATAAATATTTTAATAATAACTTTAGCCGTTGTCGTTCGCAGTCTAGCCAAGCAGTAGCCAATATTGTATTTTGTTTCAACATAATTACCTCATTTAGAAGTCATCATATTTAAAATTATTCTTACATTGGGTTTATAAAATAAGTGAATAAATATTGGATTATTGTATTTTATAAGTTAATGAGATAAATTAAGAGAATATTGATCCATTATTGTGTGTGCTGGCAGAGCTGGCGGCCCGCCACTGAGTGAGTGTTTGAACACACCTTTACTAACTAACGGTCGGTCACTAAGTTCATTTAACTCTTCTTCATTATACCTATTTCAATATATATCTTTTATAGAGAGAGAGAGTTTATCGTTTATATCTAGAGAGTTTTTATAGTTTATATTATAGAAATATTTGATGTATTTCTTTACCGTTTGAATGAGAGGTAACGTAACATTATTTATCATCAAGATGTGAAAATGTATTTAAATGGTTGTTGGTGTTTTGTGGGGTTGTAAATACAGCATACCTGTACTGTCTGTATACCTGCTGTTACATGTTTTGTATACTTATGTTATCAATATACTGTATATGGTATTTAGTTTGTACTTTCCATGTGTATTGTATGTCAAAATTGTAATTAAGACTTCCTAGATACGTTTATTGAGTACATGTGCAAAATTAATGTACTCAACCTATTTAGAAAGTCACAGTCCTTGCGTTCAACTTGTACAGAAACTGGTACTAAGTGAACCGTTTTAGTACATGTATAATGATGAAATGTATTGTTTTAGTTTTTCTTTATTCCTTTATCTTGATTTTACCTATAGTTTTGTTGGTATTTTTTATAATAAATGATTAAAATTGTGAAGCAGTTATGTGTATACAGTAGTTACGCCTCGCCTGTGAGAAATATACATTATATGAATCTCATTCGATTAACACCAAATTTAAGTTCGCTGTTGCCAGAAAACCCGAATAAATAAATATTTACAATGTCCCCTCCCACCCTCGACCCCGCACGCCCTTCCTCACTCCCTTGGGCCCGCCTTGCCATTGCTCTGCCTCCCTTGAACATTACACCCGCCCCCTCTCTCTCTCCCTGAGGCACTACACGCCCTTCCTCCCTTCCTCTGTCATTCGAGCACTCCTTACTCTCCCTCCCTCGGTCATACCAGTGAACTGTTTTTTTCACACTACACATTCCATCCAAGTCCAAACTGCTGCCACCTCTCACAGCCACCCTGTTCCCGCCACTCTTACCTAACCTAACCGATTCAAACTAGTGATGGCAGTGATGATGATGGCATGGCGATAATGACGGAGTTGACGGCGGGGAGGTGTTGGCACTTTCACTACACTTTGTCTCAGGAATAATAGACCTCCCTTTCTCACCTCCATTACGCTGAGGTACTGAATAGTGTACACTGACTAGGTATACTTAAGCATAACAATGTACAATTATCGTATATGAACAAGAAGCAAGTGTGAGGCTGGGAGGTGTTGGTAGAAACTTGTTGGAAAGGTAATAATGGCAGAGTAATGTTGGCAGGATAATGTTGGCAGGGTAATGATGGCAGGGTAATGATGGCAGGGTAATGGTGGCAGGGTAATGGTGGCAGGGTAATAATGACAGGGTAATGTTGGCAGGGTAATGATGGCAGAGTAATGGTGGCAGGGTAATGTTGGCAGGATAATGTTGGCAGGGTAATGGTGGCAGGATAATGTTGGCAGGGTAATGGTGACAGGGTAATGGTGGCAGAGTAATGTTGGCAGGATAATGTTGGCAGGATAATGTTGGCAGGGCAATGGTGGTAGGGTAGTGATGGCAGGGTAATGGTGGCAGGGTTACGTTAGGTTATAGCTGATCTTAGGGTAAAATAAGCTGGGGTGGCTACTCTTCAGGTGACTCAGCTTGTCTCCATGCTTCCCACACTGTCTGGCTTGTATAATATTCATGTTAGTGTATGAACGTGTGTATAAAGCTAATGATATTTAATATTTATACACAGTGCACGTGTGTGTGTGTGCTTAGTAATCTTAATGTTTATTTATTACAAATCGTCAGTCAAGGCTTATGGAATATTCAGCACCTCATTATTGGTAATGCATGACCTCTTTATCTGCCTTTTGTCTATCCAGTCGTCTTCAGGTGAGACTGTCACACTAAAGTGTGTTAGTGGTGAGTGCCCTTGACATAACACAATAACTCCCACCCCACACCACAATATCACCAACACAACACACAGGTACAGGTATGTGTGGTCGTAGGCCGAGGCGTTGCACAATAGATAACTCTTCGTCACAACCCTTACTTTCCCTCCCCCCTGGCCCCTCCACTACACCACAAGGTCACAAACCAAAACTTTTCATTCATAACCCTACAACACACACAGTGCAACTATAAAACATACACTACAACCTTCCTGGCGTCCACAATTTTTTTATGGGGATTAGCCCACCCGGGCACAGGTCACTGACCCACATCAGGGCCTGGGGGGGGAATGTAATAACAATGATAATAATAATAATGATAATAATAATAATAATAATAATAATAATAATAATAATAATAACTAATAATAATAATTCATAGTAAATAACATTTATAATAAATGATACAAAATTTAAAATAAAATAATAAAATAGTAATGATAATAATAATAACAATAATAATAATAAAAAAACATAAATAAAAGAAAAGAGGAAAAAAGATCAATAGTGAGAAACGCTATATGTATGTTGTGTTGTCAAGTAAGAGAAACAATTGAGACCCGGCAACTGTATGTAAATGAGGCAGAAAGTCACATCATCAACCTGGGACTTGGTCACATATGGCAGCAGGGTCTACCATAGACAACACATTATGCTGACAATATCTTCTTCACTGTTGTACTTTAGTTCCAACTCACTTTTTTCTTATTGGTTTTATTATTATTTTGTCCTATTTTTGTTTATTGTTATTTATTAAATCCGTATTTTTTTATTGTCTTTATTTATTCTGTTTTGTTATTTAGTAATTTCTTTGTATATAATTTATTCATAATGGATCTAAGTCAGGTTGAAAGAATAGTAATAAACTTACTTTAATTATTACAAAGTGCTCTACACATGCTTCAATAGGTCAATTGCTGTTCAATTGTCAAGAAGAAAACCCAGAGCGAAAAATACACTTAAAACAAACCATTATACAGTATTTACAAGGAAACTCTTGCACGAACATTATAAGACAAAAAATGGTAACTTATTTTAAATTACTATTAAACATCCTAAACATTATACTTAACAATAATAACAAGAATAACTTACCTGTTGAGTTGAATACAGGTCAGTCACTTAAGTAAAGAAAATAAATACCCGGACAACATCAAGAGAATTGGGGAAGGAGTTCCGACACACAGCAGTTAGTGCCAGTAGTAAAACTGACTCTCACTATCTGTCCTCAGCCGACTTTTTCCAACCCGATCGATGGATGGTAGGAATTTAAGGTCCTCTGGTGTTCATTACCGGAACCACATTAACTAGTCTAATGGTTGTTATGCAGAAACTAGTTAATTAGGATAAATCAACTAAATAAATGTACTTTACATATCATATTACTACAAAATAGTCCAAATAATTTAATTAGATATAATACACATAATACAACTGGATTATAATGATCTCCAATGAAATCACCAATGCCTGATTCACTGGAACTCCCCGTAATCCCGAGCCATCTCTACTAAGGATTCATGATAAAAACTAAAACTTAGGATAACTTAGTTGTTATTAATACCATCCACTGATTATGCGTTCTTGTAATTATTATTATTGTTGTTGTTATCACAAGCTGAAAGGCACAAACAAACACTTTAAGTGATAATATTTATTTAAAACTACATCTTAGGTTAAGGTATGGGGCTCACAATCACCTCTTCTTGCTGGTCTTGTGACTACTTCTGTTGATCTTCTTCTTCTTACAGATCATATCATAGAGGCACTCCAGCCCTTCCTCCAGTCCGTCCCCTATGATGGCACACGACGGCTGCACGTGGAACAACTGTGCTGGTCCTAACTCTCGTAAACCAAGACTCTTCTCTACCTGTAGGTGAGGTACAGGTGTGTTGATATCATGGCCAATATCTGTGTTAGGGGGCAGGTGTGGTGAGGTACAGGTGAGGGGGAAGAGGTGTGCTAACAGCGGACAATACACACCTACCTAGTACTACTTTCTCCTACCCTCACCCCCTCCCTCCATCTACCCCTCCATCCATACCCTCTCCCCTTCCTTGCCTACCCTCACATTCTCCTTCACCCCCTATCCCTCCCCTCCTTACCGTCCCTACCCTCACCTCCCCTTCCTTACCATCTCCATCCATAACCTGTCTCCCTCCCTCCCCCCCCTACTCTTACTCCCTCTCTCCATACATTCACCTCCTCCTTCCTTACCCTTCCCCATTCACTACTCTCACCCCCTTTCTACCCTCACCCTCCCTCCTTACCCTCGCCCCTTGCCTCCCTTCACCCTACCCTACACCCACTCTCCCTCACCCATACACAAATTTTCGCTACTATTTTAAGCAGAAGACACAATGTACATAACAAAAGCCTGGTTGCTGAGGCATCTTGGCGAAGCTGTTGTTAATTACGTAAACAAAACAAATCACAGCGACACTAAGCGGTGACTGGCATACAAATACTGTTACAGGAGATTACGTTAGGCTGAATTAATAAGTATTGGATTATTGGACACGTTAAACTAAACCAGATATTAGTTGGGGTGTTAAGAATTATCTAACCTAACCTAACCAAACTTAACTATACCTATCCCCCACACCCCTACCTATCCTTAACGTACTTACCTGGGCAGCGTCCTTGGCTCCCGGAAGATCCTGCTTGTTGGCTAGGACGAGGATAGGTACGTGGTGGTTCTCTGGCGTCCGTACCGTCCGTAGGAGCTCCATCTTGGCCTCGTCCATACGCTCGGTGTCCGTAGAATCGACCACGAACACGATGCCGTCTGTACAACGTGTGTAAGATCGCCAGAGCGGACGAAGCTTCTCCTGACCACCGACGTCCCATACCAGAAAACTTGTGCCTGTGGAGGGGGAGGGAGGGGGGTTACGTACTTGCCTTCTAAACCGGGGGGAGGGGGAGGAGGTTAGGTACCTACCCTGTATTGGGGGGAGGAGAGGGGAGAGTTACACACGTCATTCCTGCATGAACATTCGCTTCAACAAAATATATCATTGTTTAACACGAGTATAGTTACCAATACCACTCTGTCTTTCACCATCATCACAACTACTACTGCCACCACCACTAATCCCCCCCTACCACCATTACAACCACTACTATCCCTACCACCACTACTATTACTACCCCATCACTACTAGTGCTACCCCTACCACCACCACCCACCCGACCATCACCAGCACTACCAGCATAACACAATTGACTAGTACCATTATACCCTCGTCTTACTCCTACCACCACTACCACCATCACCACCATCACACACACACAACCACCACCAGAATTAAGTGTTAAATTATAAAGTGAACGATAAGCCACTTAACACTAACAGGATGTGTACAGGACTGTACTTAACTGTTGTGATGTATAGTACAGTAGTGACAGGTGTACATTAGTCTTGTCTTGGGGAGTTTGTAGTACACTACATCCTGTACATAAGGTCCCACTTTAAATTATTTAGTACATTACATTATATGATATAAATTAGTACATTATTAGTGTTATGGCTTTTATGTAGTAATACATCTTATATATTTTAGTACATCGTTACATTTTATACAATAGTATTTTATTAAGTAACTCTAGTACTGTACATCACAGACATTACTGTACTACATGACTGACATACAGTACAGTGATTTATTACAATAGCACAATACCCTGTACAGTGACGGAGTGTACACCATCACATTACATACATACATACACCGTCACACTACATACATACATACATACGTACATAAGTTTACTAGAACAGTTAACATGTACTTCTAAATTAACGGACAGACAGTCAACGAAACTAACTGGTAACGTTAAAAACTGAACTAACTTACTTGTTCATTAATTCATACATGGCGGACAAGATGGCGTCAGAATTACACCGTGACTCTAAGATGAAAAAAAGTTAATCTCGGAGAATCTGGTTAATGTGACGCTCAGGATCATAACGGGACGCTGTTACCTGCCTTGGCTGCGTCACGCGTCACATCCCCGCACTCCCCCACCCACCCCTCCCCGCTGGACGTAACGCAAAACTCAGACCACCACCAGGCGCGTGTACTTGGGGGGGTCATGTTACGGATGGTGGTGGTGAGGAGGGGGGGAGGGGGGTAGTGGTGGTGAGGAGGAGGGGGGGTAGTGGTGGTGAGCAGGAGGGGGGTAGTGGTGGTGAGGAGGAGGGGGGGTAGTGGTGGTGAGGAGGGGGGGTTAGTGGTGGTGAATGTTAAGGGAGGTGGGGGGGAATGAGGGAGGGTGAGTGTTTGGGGAGAGAGAGAGAGAGAGAGAGAGAGAGAGAGAGAGAGAGAGAGAGAGAGAGAGAGAGAGAGAGAGAGAGAGGCAACAGCACACTCAATCACAATTATCTTTTCTATGGTAAATCACCACAAACTAACCTAACCGAACCTATCCGACCTATCCCCACGTGATTCAGGGTGTGACACAGTTAAGAATGTGGCAGCAGCAATAACAGTTTTATAAGGTGGAATAAAAAGCACAATTGTTACATTACATCATCACACATCTATCTGTATCCTTCTATTCATCCTTATTGGCGTCTGTCTGTGTAGTTTAATACGTTACTCAGAAATACACCCTAACACACCTCTTCTCTCCTCCCTTTAATAAGACTCACTCAATAGTACAAATATGAACCTAACCTAACCTAACTAACCTAACTAAACTAACCTAACTAAACTAACCTAACTAAACTAACCTAACCTTACTAAACTAACCTAACTAAACTAACCTAACCTTACTAAACTAACCTAACTAAACTAACCTAAACTAACCTAACTAAACTAACCTAACTAAACTAACCTAACCTAACTAAACTAACCTAACTAAACTAACCTAACCTTACTAAACTAACCTAACTAAACTAACCTAACCTTACTAAACTAACCTAACTAAACTAACCTAACTAAACTAACCTAAACTAACCTAACTAAACTAACCTAACTAAACTAACCTAACCTTACTAAACTAACCTAACTAAACTAACCTAAACTAACCTAACTAAACTAACCTAACTAAACTAACCTAACTAAACTAACCTAACCAAAATAAACTAACCTAATGTAACCTCTTTCTCACTATTGTGCCCAAACTTCACTGTCCTTGCTTGAGACATGACCCAGACTCACACGTAAACAAACACACGGACCAACAGCTGAATGTCCTCAGGTCACACGCTTCCCGCGGCACCAGGAGCCGGAATGAGTGAAAGTGAGGGGTTGGTGTTGGAGGAGGGGGTGAGGGGGAGAAAGGTTTTGGAGGGTTGGGGGCGGAAAGGGGGTTAGGGGAAGGAGGTTAGTTGGGAGGGTTGAGGAGGGGAGGAGGTTAGGGTGGGGGAAGGTGTACAATTAAAAACTTGACTGTAGAATTGCGTATCGATCTTATTGTTTTAGTTCTTGTTTATTATCGACTAAATATTAACTGTTGATACGAGAGTTTTGTTCTGACAAGATGATTGGTGCTTGGATATTTTTTTTATCAATAATGACGTAGATAAAAGTACTGTACATATTTCACATAGCATCAGTAAAGGTCAAAGAATACAACATGATGACATTATGTCAATCTATAACAAGGATTACTGTGTATTAATATGACCTAACCTAACCTAACCTTAACCAACCTACCCTAACCTAACCAACCAACCTAAACCAAACTTAAACCTTTCCTATTCTAACCTAACCTAACCTAAATTACTAGTCCATATTATGCAGGTCTCTCGTGTGTGTGGGAGGCACACCCGAGCCATCACAGTGATCACGATACACTATACACTTCCGGGTGTATTGTGTTACTGCCACCCACACTACACCTCTGCCACCCACACCACACCTCTGCCACCCACACTACACCTCTGCCACCCACACTACACCTCTGCCACCCACAACCACACCTCTGCCACCCACACTACACCTCTGCCACCCACAACCACACCTCTGCCACCCACACTACACCTCTGTCACCCACAACCACACCTCTGCCACCCACAACCACACCTCTGCCACCCACACTACACCTCTGCCACCCACACCACACCTCTGCCACCCACAACCACACCTCTGCCACCCACAACCACACCTCTGCCACCTATACCACAAAAATAACCACACCTCTGCCACCCACAACCACACCTCTGCCACCTATACCACAAAAATAACCACATCTCTGCCACCCATACCACACCTCTGCTACCCACACCACCTAACCTGATCTCAACCTTATCTAACCTAAACCTAACCTAACCTGACCTAAGAATAAGGTTGTTGGGCGTTAAGTGTTTCCCAGGCGGTGATGGTAAAAAAAAATAATTACGTCCTATTCTTCCCTGGGTTAACAGTACTTTAACTACCGTCATCTCGTTAGTAGAACGTCAATTACCCTCAACACCTCGTTAACAGCACATTAACTACCTCACCACCTCGTTAACAGCACATTAACTACCTTAACACCTCGTTAACAGCACATTAACTACCTCAACACCTCGTTAACAGCACATTAACTACCTCAACACCTCGTTAACAGCACATTAACTACCTTAACACCTCGTTAACAGCACATTAACTATCTCAACACCTCGTTAACAGCACATTAACTATCTCAAAACCTCGTTAACAGCACATTAACTACCTTAACACCTCGTTAACAGCACATTAACTACCTTAACACCTCGTTAACAGCACATTAATTATCTCAACACCTCGTTAACAGCACATTAACTATCTCAACACCTCGTTGATGTGGTATATGATGTGGTATATCTTGACTTTAGCAAAGCCTTCGACAGAGTCCCCCACGAAAGACTAATTAGAAAGGTAGAATCTCATGGCATCAAAGGTGACATCCTTAAATGGATTAGGGCGTGGTTACAGGACAGGAAACAGCGAGTGAGCATTAACGGCACTAAGTCCCATTGGAGCAACGTCACAAGTGGAGTTCCCCAAGGCTCAGTACTTGGACCATTATTATTTATTATATACATAAACGACATAGATATCGGCATTGACAGCAACATAAGTAAATTTGCTGATGACACTAAAATAGGACGTGTTATCAAATCTGACGAGGACTCGGCAAAACTACAGGAAGATCTAAACAAATTTTTCGAATGGTCTGAAAAATGGCAGATGAAATTCAACGTCGACAAATGTAAAGTACTCAGTAAAGGAGATGTAAACAGGGAAACCAGATACCAGATGAACAACGATGCCATAGAGAAATCCGACTGCGAGAGAGATTTAGGAGTAATGATAAGTAGGAACCTTAAGCCAAGTAAACAATGTGTTTTTGCTCGTAACAAGGCTAATAAAGTACTTGGGTTCATACAAAGGAGTGTTAGTTACAAGACTAGCGAGGTCATCCTAAAACTGTATCTTGCTCTTGTGAGACCACACCTGGATTACGTAGTTCAGTTCTGGTCACCGTATTACAGAATGGATATAGAATCCTTGGAAAGAATTCAGAGGAGAATGACAAGACTAATCCAGGGCATTAGAAACCTTGAGTACAGAGACAGGTTAAAGCATCTTAATTTGCACTCCCTCGAGAGACGTAGAGTGAGGGGCGATATGATAGAGGTGTATAAATGGAAGGCAGGGCTAAACAAAGGGGACATTACAAAGGTACTCAAACTATTCAACCAGGAGCGAACTCGTAACAATGGTTTTAAATTAGACAAATTTAGATTTCGGCGTGAAATAGGTAAACACTGGTTTGGAAACAGAGTAGTGGATGAATGGAACAAGTTACCAAATATCATCATTAACTCGAATACGCTGAATTGCTTCAAACATAGGTTGGATGCTTATATGAGCAATAGGGGTTGGGTGTAAACGGGACTGCCCAGTATGGGTCAATAGGCCCGCTGCAGTTTCCTCCATTCTTATGTTCTTATGTTAGCACTCAGGTGAGGAGAGTTCAAGGAGTTATGACGTCACACTAGGTCATGTCACTCTACTAAGCTGTGACGTCACACACCACCTACGCCATCACACATAAACATAACGTCACACACAACCTACGCCAACGCAAATCCATAACGTCACATACAACCTACGCCATCACAAATCCATAACGTCACACACAACCTACGCCATCACAAATCCATAACGTCACACACAACCTACGCCATCACAAATCCATAACGTCACACACCACCTACGCCATCACAAATCCATAACGTCACACACAACCTACGCCATCACAAATCCATAACGTCACACACCACCTACGCCATCATACAAAACCAAGAAGTCAGTACAGAAACATGTCGTCAGCCTTCAAGCACATTTTTTTTATTTATGCAAAAAGTTACTAGTCAGAAGCCGTCAAGTTCAAGCGTATCCAGGAGGTCGACTGGTTTGAGGTGGTCAGGCAGTGAGTCACACTTCATATTGATACCTGTATTTAACGAACTGTATGGAGAGGAAATTCCGTTATATCGAGGGTCTAGACACCTTGATTTAGCGATTTGTGTGGTTAGGTTAGCATTAGCTTAGGTTAGCTTATATTAGATTAGGTTAAGTTAGCGTTGGTGTGATTAGGTTAATATTAAGGTTAAATAAGCTCGGGGTGATGGTTAGGTTAGGTTAGGTTAGGTTAGGTAAGGAGACCCTGGCCTGAATGCTCTGATAACACAGCGAATTCTTCTATGGAGTACTTGAGACTGGGGCTTAAAACTGACATGATAGTGTATTGTGTATTGTACACTACAGAGCCCTACACTCACTACCACAATACACTCAGTACTACACCAAAATACACTCAGCAGTACACCACAATACACTCGCTACCACAATACACTCACTACCACAATACACTCAGTACTACACCACAATACACTCAGTACTACACCACAATACACTCGCTACCACAATACACAGTACTCACCACCACTCACTACCACACCACAATACACTCAGTACTACACCACAATACACTCGCTACCACAATACACAGTACTCACCACCACTCACTACCACACCACAATACACTCAGTACTACACCACAATACACTCGCTACCACAATACACAGTACTCACCACCACTCACTACCACACCACAATACACAGTACACTCACCCCTACACTCACTAACTTTCAGCGTTACCAAGACAGCGTAACACACACCCACGAGGTGTTGGTAACGCAACAATCACATAACAAGCTGGTCTAAGCGTTACGTACTGTACTGACATAGCCAGAGGTGTGTGTGTGTGTGTGTGTGTACGGACCAACATGTGCTGGTATTTATGCGTGTATGCATACGGAAATAATTGTATGTACTGTACATGTATTTGCTGTTCTACGTTTGTGTGTGTGTGTAGATCCTTATGGCATTTACGCAATTTTATGTGTACATGTGTACATCCAATAACTCAAACACAGACACACACACACATACATACACAAGTGACTATAACAATTAACCTTCACGTTAATGTTTTACGTGTACGGTAATAACCATTATTTAAGGCGCATCTACCATACCTGGTGTGTGTGTGTCAGACCCTGCCCCTACCTGGTAAGTGTGTGTGTGTGTGTCAGACCCTGCCCCTACCTGGTGTGTGTGTGTGTGTGTGTGTGTGTCAGACCCTGCCCCTACCTGGTAAGTGTGTGTGTGTGTGTGTGTGTGTCAGACCCTGCCCCTACACGCCACAAAGGACCTTCTCTCCCGCCAACAGTGTAAACAGTCCCTGGACAAGATAAACTCTCGGACATGTAAATAAACACGATTCGCTCCAGTTTATTTCACCTGAAGATTAACCACCCTAACGCTATCGTAACGTAACACTAACCTAACCTTATGTAAAACAGTCATAAACTGTCATAACAGTTTGTGATATATAACTTAGTATTTCCATCATCATAATAACAACATTACTAACAGACAGACAAACACCAACAGACAGACACACAGTTCTTTGTAACACGTAAATCAAGAAGTAACGTAACATTTATGACGCAAGTAAATCACTCGGTGTTTTATCCTCCAACAATGACACCAGTAACTTCGGCTGCAACACCTGACGCAACACTTTACAAACACAACGCAACACAGACAACAAAGATTAACAAATAAATGACAAAAACAATGTAACAAGAATATAATGTAATCTTTCTTGACTTGTAAAAACATTAAATTAACATCTACTACAAAACAAATAAACTTATAAGCAAATACAAACGTAACACAGATATAACACCAAATACTACGTAACATAATACCATAGATTATGTAACACATTAGTAACACCAAAGATACAGTAACACAGCATATTACACAGCATAAACCAACCTTTGTATTTGTCACATAATTAAACTTAATTAACGAATATTATCTGGCAACTAATTAAGTGACATACGTAACACTAATTAAATTGGGTTTACGTGAAGATTAGGCACCCCAAGATTATTTCACCCAATTATTAAACACACTGATGCTACCTGGGGATTAGGTTAAGTTATGTTATGTTAGGTTAGGTGAGGTTATGTTAGGTAAGGTTAGATTAGGATAGGTTGTGTTCGGTTATGTTACATTAGGATGGTTAATCTTCAGGTGAAATAAACTAGGTGGGAGGCTAATCTTCACGTGATCCTTCAATGGTTAAATACCATTATTGTGAATAAAACGTCCACAAAATATAAAAATAACATTTCTGGTAAAGTTGAACTGAGACTGTACACACGTGGTCACACACACACACACTCTCACCTTTACATCTGCCGGAAGTTCCTTTAATTTTCTCACAGTTAAAACCAATAGTGGGGACGGTGTTGAGGTACTGGTCAAACTTAAGACGGTAGAGGGCGGTAGTCTTCCCTGCAGAGTCCAGCCCTAACATCACCACATGCAAGGGCGCGTTCAGGGAGGGTAGAGCGTCCAGCAGCGACCCTCCCTTTCCTGAACCCCCCTTACCCACACTCCCGCCCATAACTTTTAGAATACGATAGGTTTGGGGGTGCTGGTAGGGGTGAGGGGGAGGGAGGGGTGGGTCAAGGAGCTACCATGGTGGTTTCTTTTTTGTTTATGTCTCGCCGTTTACGAGAGATTTTTGAGACTCGTATGTATATTAGTCGGTGGTGAGTAAGTCTGTGTGTGGGAGTCTTGAGCCACAGTCTCGCCCCCTGATAGTTTTTGCGGCTAATTTTTAGTGGTTTGTTCCAGAGGGCAGGTAGGTAGGTAGATTCCGTCCGTCTCTCCCTGCGGCTATGGTGGCTGGCTGGCTGGAGTTGTTGTGTTCACTCTGTTCAATCACAGTTTTTACTCGTTCACATTTACCCAAATGTTTAAATATTATCACAGAAATAATGGCCAACAGTATCCCCCACCTTTACAGTATCACATAAATAATTCCGGGTCATATAACGCTGAGAATGGTGTGAAAATATTACAAGAATGACATTTCGTTTCCTGCGCTCACATCACCCATCCATGCGCGCCCGCCTTCAACCCCAACACACACAATTGTTTTCAAAATTTCACCGACTCATCTCTTAATTTTTTTTTTAGGGTCATCACACTTCACAAGATTAATTTGTTGTTGCTTTAAGATGTGTCTAAGGTATAGCATATGAACACTTCTTGTAGAGCCGTAGATACTAATAATAACAGTCTCAAGTCCCCAGATCCGTGTCTCACCCGTCACGGTCAGACGTAGAATGTGTGGACCTGAATTCCTTTGAGGCGAAGTTCTGCTGGAGAAGATGGGTGATGGTTGCCAAGTCGAGTTATTCATTGTTAAATGACACAATAATTACATTTACTTCAACCTTCATCGAGAATTAAGATTGTTACTTATTGTTAATATATCCAAAACGACTGCATATAATCAAACTGACGTAGATAGTTAACATAACCTTTAAATATATGATAGAATAAGATTGAGCCGTGCTGGTCGCTGGCAACAATAGCTCAGAGCATGAACCTGCAGACTCCCTGGCCACGCTTGAGGCCAATTATATTTTCCCACTTGCTCAATGATCACCTCTCACGCCGCCGCCGTGCCTCAAACTCCTGTTATATGGACCCTGTCGTGTAGATCGTCCCATCCTCTCTTAGATCTGCCGAAGGAGACGCAGGGGAAGGGGCAGAGGAAGGGAGGGTGTCTTCACTGATCTTTTAGTAAACGGACACACAAAAAAGTCTGAATTTATAAATATCATCGTTATTAATAGTTATGACATAATATGATCAATTCTAAAAAGTTGTGTTTCAAGTGAGATTGGAAAGGCTGAAAGCACTGTTTGTCCAGCTACTGTGATCCACACACACACACACACATACGATACAAATAATATAAAGTATTATTAAATATTGGATCAAGTAACAATTTTTTTACATATTAAATTTTCGCAATAGGTAAATGAGGCAGAGTAGAAATTGTCCAGCCACTGGTCGACCCACACACAGGTAGGTGATATAAAGTAGAAATCAACAATAATAACAAGGGTTCAATGAAGAATTTCCACCCAAGTTTATTTCACCTAAAGATTAATCTAACCTAATATTAATCCATCCTAATCTCACCTAACCTAATTAAACCTAACCTAACCTAACCTAACGCTAACCTAACCTAACCTCATTCCCCCAAATAGCTTTTGGATGTTTACTTAATCTTAAGTTGAATGAAAATAAGCTGGGGCGGAGGAGAGATTCTTCTGTTGATGCATAGCAAATATTTCGTTAAGTACCAAAAAGTTATCAAATAAATTTTCAAATTTGGTTTTGGAATGTGTGTGTGTGTGTGTGTGTGTGTGTGTTTATGAATGTGTGTGTGTGTGTGTGTGTGTCCTTAACGGAGGCGGGAGTGGCTGGCTGGCTCAGGTTGGCAGGCTGTCTGACTGGCTGGCTACGTCCCAGCTGTCACGTCCAACACACTAACAGGACCTCCCCCAGCGGCCACCACAGCACCTCTGGCTCCCGGTGTCAGTACTGGACGGCTGTGGCGGCGTCTCTTCTCATCACTAAACCATTTTGTTAATTGTTATATAGATTAACGTTTGGACAATATGAAACGTTAGCTCTCTGCTATTGAAACAGTTTACCTGTATTTAGCCGGAAGAACACAGATACAGAGTGGATAATAATAACAATAATAACATGGGTTGGGTTACGTTACGTTAAGTTTATTTTACATATACTGGGTGTCCCAGAAAAATGTCCTTGCCTCCCTCCCTCCCTGCCGGCTCCCTCCCTCCCTCCCTGCCTGCTCCCTGCCTCCCTCCGTGCCTGCCTGCCTTTCTCCCTCCCTGCCTCCAATTCACAGTGTCTGAGGGAGAAGGCAGGGAGGGATTGCAGGCTCATTTTTGTGGGACACCCTATATATTAAACGGACCACATCGGGAGTGATATACAGGATTTGGGTGACAAACAGACTCACTCCTCGTAGAAGGTGTGTTCGGTGTGGTGTAACGTGTGTTTTATTCTTAGTGCTGTACTCATTACCAACACTAACTGAGCGTCCGTTATTCCGTGAGCGTCAGACAGCTAGCCACCTGCCATCCCTAACTGACAGACACCCACCTGTCACCTCTAACTGATAGACACATACCTGTCACCTCTAACTGACAGACACCCACCTGTCACTTCTAACTGACAGAGACCCACCTGTCAACCCTAACTAACAGACACCAACCTGTCAACCCTAACTGACAGACACCCACCTGTCAACCCTAACTAACAGACACCCATCTGTCAACCCTAACTAACAGACACCCATCTGTCAACCCTAACTGACAGACACCTACCTGTCACCTCTAACTGACAGACACCCACCTGTCACCTCTAACTGACAGACACCCACCTGTCACCTCTAACTGGCAGACACCCACCTGTCACCTCTAACTGACAGACACCCACCTGTCACCTCTAACTGGCAGACACCCACCTGTCAACCCTAACTAACAGACACCCACCTGTCACCTCTAACTGGCAGACACCCACCTGTCACCTCTAACTGACAGACACCCACCTGTCACCTCTAACTGACAGACACCCACCTGTCAACCCTAACTGGCAGACACCCACCTGTCAACCCTAACTAACAGACACCCACCTGTCACCTCTAACTGGCAGACACCCACCTGTCACCTCTAACTGACAGACACCCACCTGTCACCTCTAACTGACAGACACCCACCTGTCAACCCTAACTGACAGACACCCACCTGTCACCTCTAACTGACAGACACCCACCTGTCAACCCTAACTGACAGACACCCACCTGTCACCTCTAACTGACAGACACCCACCTGTCAACCCTAACTGACAGACACCCACCTGTCACCTCTAACTGACAGACACCCACCTGTCAACCCTAACTGACAGACACAGACCACTTACATCATAAACATTTAAGTTGTTAAATGTATACCACATTCATACTAATTTTATTATTCTCTACGTCATTTATGTAGTATATTGATTAACATTTGAATGGTTAATTTTCAAGTTAATAATTTACACAGACAGTAGAGGTATATACATACAGTACAGGTAGAACAGTACACCTACATTCTATGTATATTGAATACTTGCAATGTCTGCTTATCGTGTACCTGAACTGTCTATGAGTATATTGTATTCCTCACAATATCTTAACTAAGTATATTGTATATCTCTAACGGTCTAAAAAAGTATGACAATTTTTTAATATCAATCTACTTAATTTCCCCATCGAATCCAGTCGCAAGTTAGTCAGCGCTGATCTCTGCCACCTTCGCTTACCAGGCCACTGTTCTCCTTACTGCGCCAAGATCACTTTAAGATGTGGTAACAGCAAGTAAACAATAAAACAACACAAATAAGTTAAGTTAAGAAAACAAAGATACAGTAAACAACTCATCTTAAACAAATGTAAAACTGTTACTTAAGTTTACTATAAAAGGTTCACAGTTTCTTTTAGAATTATTATAGAAAATGAGTTTTTTTGGAGTGACTTGTATATTCATTCTGATCGCAGTTCCTTGCGATTTTACCTATTTACTTTACTTTTATGCTCTTCACCACAGATAGGCTCATTAGCCTCTTGGGTGATCGGTCACGTCACTGTTGGCAAGTACTGGGCATGCACTGACTCCTGAATGAATCTGAACCTGCTCCACTGTTGGTCAAGTCTGGTCTTTAAACAGCTCACACTCGGTGCCGTCACAACACTTTCTGGCAGATTGTTCCAAGAGTTGACAACTCTCACTCCGAAAAGTTACACCTCACAGTTTTCTGGATTTGCAGCTTCTATTAGATTTATTAGGTAAACATACATGGATACATACAAGTAAATATAATATATAATAATGGTTGCCCCTTGTGTAACGAGGATGGCCGGCCCAAGGGCCACATAGGCGTGAATTTAAGGTGTAGCTGTCGCCAACACAACAACCACACCCTGAGTTAACGATCTGCATCATCCAGTGAGACAGTGATGTGAGAGACAGTATGTGAGAGACAGTGATGTGAGAGACAGTATGTGAAAGACAGTGATGTGATAGACATTATGTGAGAGACAGTGATGTGATAGACAGTATGTGAGAGTCAGTGATGTGAGAGACAGTATGTGAGAGACAGTATGTGAGAGAGTGATATGAGAGACAGTATGTGAGGGACAGTATGTGAGAGACAGTGATGTGATAGACAGTATGTGAGAGTCAGTGATGTGAGAGACAGTATGTGAGAGAGTGATGTAAGAGAGAGTGATGTGAGAGACAGTATGTGAGAGACAGTATGTGAGAGAGTGATGTGAGAGACAGTGATGTGAGAGACAGTATGTGAGAGACAGTGTGTGATAGACAGTATGTGAGAGACAGTATGTGAGAGACAGTGATGTGAGAGACAGCATGTGAGAGACAGTGATGTGATAGACAGTATGTGAGAGACAGTATGTGAGAGACAGTGATGTGAGAGACAGTATGTGAGAGACAGTATGTGAGAGACAGTGATGTGAGAGACAGTATGTGAGAGACAGTATGTGAGAGACAGTATGTGAGAGACAGTGATGTGATAGACAGTATGTGAGAGAGTGATGTGAGAGACAGTATGTGAAAGACAGTGATGTGATAGACAGTGATGTGAGAGAGTGATGTGAGAGACAGTATGTGAGAGACAGTGATGTGAGAGACAGTATGTGAGAGACAGTATGTGAGAGACAGTGATGTGATAGACAGTATGTGAGAGACAGTATGTGAGAGACAGTATGTGATAGACAGTATGTGAGAGAGTGATGTGATAGACAGTATGTGAGAGACAGTATGTGAGAGACAGTATGTGAGAGAGTGATGTGATAGACAGTATGTGAGAGAGTGATGTGAGAGACAGTATGTGAAAGACAGTGATG
>CAUDMG010002663.1:60000-77500 GCA_958450375.1 Homarus gammarus | reverse complement strand
GGGCAGCGGCGGTTTACCACGGGGTACAGTCAGCCTACAGTGGGTATGGCGGTGGTGGTGGTATTGGCTACGGTCACGGCGGTTCTTCTTACTACGGCCCTAGGTGAGTTACTACGGTACTGGGTGAGTAATACGGTACTGGGTGAGTTACTACGGTACTGGGTGAGTTACTACGGTACTGGGTGAGTTACTACGGTACTGGGTGAGTTACTACGGTACTGGGTGAGTAATACGGTACTGGGTGAGTTACTACGGCCCTAGGTGAGTTACTACGGTACTAGGTGAGTTACTACGGTACTGGGTGAGTAATACGGTACTGGGTGAGTTACTACGGTACTGGGTGAGTTACTACGGTACTGGGTGAGTTACTACGGTACTGGGTGAGTTACTACGGCCCTAGGTGAGTTACTACGGTACTAGGTGAGTTACTACGGTACTGGGTGAGTTACTACGGCCCTAGGTGAGTTACTACGGTACTGGGTGAGTTACTACGGTACTGGGTGAGTTACTACGGTACTGGGTGAGTTACTACGGTACTGGGTGAGTTACTACGGTACTGGGTGAGTTACTACGGCCCAAGGTGAGTTACTACGGCCCTAGGTGAGTTACTACGATACTAGGTGAGTTACTACGATACTAGGTGAGTTACTACGATACAAGGTGAGTTACTACGGTACTGGGTGAGTTACTACGATACAAGGTGAGTTACTACGGTACTGGGTCCCTTATAAGGTGAGTCACTGGTACTAGATGAACTATCTGGTGAGTCACACGAGACGAAAAGGTGAGTCACAGAGCTTTACTAGTCACTGTAATACGGTACTGGGTGAGTCACCATGTACTAGGGATACAGTTGAGTCAGTATGTACTAGTGTAGGGTGATGGCAGGGCTGGAATGGACTTTGAATTACTGATAAATAAGTCATAATGTAATATAGTTTCATGTAACTGATATTAACTTAAATATGGGAAGTAGATTTATTCAGAAATATACACCAAAAATCACTTTTTTAACTTGATCTGAACTGTTATCACTTTGTCTGTAGTTAATATTTCAACTTATTCTTAACTAATAAGCAGTGGTGGCTCCTGATAAAATACATAAAGGACTCTGCATTTTTTTTAATTTGGCACATAAAATAATATTATTTACCTTAAGGTCCAGTTTGTGAGTTGAAGTTGATGGCGTGAGTACTCTGGGCTCAGCTGGGCATTACTTGAAAATACTCCAACATGCTGTACCAAAGTGATTAGTTACTTTTCATTAAAATCCTTTATTTCTGTGATCATTTGATTTTCAATGGCTACCATTGCTAAAGCAGATAATGTCATTCACCATAGTATTCCGCAAGAAAGTTTTGATTCTTTTCAAGGTTGAAAACCACCTTTTTGCCTCAGCCATTGTTTGAGGTGTTGATAAGCTTTACAGTTTCTGATAATGTTGATGAGTGATGCTTTCAGTGATAATTTATGAGACTATCATTTATATAAATCTTCTCTTGTGCAGAGTACACAAAGTTCAGTTCTCAATTTGTCTTTTTCATGCATGGGATAAGCTTCAACTGCTTGTTCAAGTTCCTTACTGGGAAAATTACAAGCATACTTTTGAAAGTTGTTTACCAAAAGTAGCCAACTTGTTTCCAAATGATTAACAAGAGTAAATCTTTCTTCACATTACATCACAGACTTCTTTTACAGTAACTGATTTATGTCCTGAGTATTTTGTTCTTTTTGTTTCTGAAGCCAAATTCATCTCATATTTTCTTAATCGTTAAGCTGAACACATTTAAGGAGACATTAGTCTTTAATGCATCAATATCTCTAGACTGCAACCGCACGTATCTGATAGGTCATTGGACTGCAGAGATTGCAGCCCAAATTTCAGTGCAGCTCGGGCGCAAAATGCTTAAAAAGAACGTATATACAGTTGCTAACTTGCTATGATTGCCAACTAAGTTTAGGTGTATTATTCTTATGAAAGTGGTGTCAATATAATGAATACAACATTATAGCTGAAGCTTATTAAAAACAAAATTATGAAATTGTTTAAATTTGGCATAGAAGATGTATCATACGTCTGGCAATTTTGTAGGGGGCTGCCGCCCAAAACGAGCCGCCACTGATAATAAGTATCATTACAACAAAAGATAAGGTAGAATATAAATTATCTAATTTATCGTTTAAATATTTTAGCATTCTCTGTAGAGCATTAGTTTTGTAGGTGGTCTATAACATTTTCCAACTCTCACAAATTTAATAATTCACTTATATTTTATAACTTATGCTTTCAGGTCAAGTATATATATTGAATTTGTGTATATATCCCTCTGTAGAAAGTTGAGTTTTTATTGTTAAGTAATTATTGTATTTGATTTATCACAGAGTAAGGAATTATATATATATTGAGAGGACTGAAACATTGCTGGGATAATAATAATAATAATAATAATAATAATAATAATAATAATAATAATAACAACAAAAATAAAAATACATAAGCCATGAATCAAGGATACAAGTAAATCACTTCGGTTATGTTAGGTTAGGGTAGGTTAGGGTAGGTTAGGGGAGGTTAGGGAAGGTTAGGGGAGGTTAGGGAAGGTTAGGATAGGTTAGGGGAGGTTAGGGAAGGTTAGGGTAGGTTAGGGTAGGTTTCTCGAGAATCATTCAATTCTTAACTATCGCGAAACGACTTGATGAAATTTACTAGTACGGTTTGCCTCTGCCTAAATTAATTTGCAACCCACATTAATTCACGGTATATAACCCACATTAACCCACGGTATATATAACCCACAATAACCCACGGTATATATAACCCACATTAACCCACGATATATATAACCCACATTAACCCACAGTATATATAACCCACGGTATATATAACCCACATTAACCCACGATATATATAACCCACATTAACCCACGGTATATAAAACCCACATTAACCCACGGTATATAAAACCCACACTTTCATCACCTCCTCGTCTACAGTTACTTCGTTGCGCCCTCCGGTAACTACCATGGTGGATACTTCGGTAACCAGGGTCATGGTGTGTATGGTGGTGGTCATGGTGGCGGCTATGGTGGCGGCCATGGTGGTGGTCATGGTGGTGGTGTTGGTCGTGGTTATGGTGGCGGTTATGGTGGCGGATCTGGGTAAGTAAAAGCCTCGTTTGTTTTGTCATTCAGTGAAGCTAGAATGAAAAGATGTTTAATGAAATAGTTTGATAAAATATATATGTAAAAGATGCTAAAATACTACAACTACTACTAATAATAATAATAATACAGTAATAATGATAATAATAATGGTATTTGCTTTATTATTATTATTATTATCCTTTTTATTCTCATATTCTTATAAATTATCATCTTCATTATAGATACGGTCGCTAAACACCAGTCAACAGTTAGATAATTCACCCCAAGCCCACAATCAGTCTCCAGTCAACCATACGTAACTGTACTAACTGGCAGAACGATTTTACACTTTTATACATCATTGTAAACTATCTATGTATAACCCAGTACTTCGAGGACTGTATAATGAATGAGAATGAATAATTCGATTAGTAAATACCTTGTATAGTAATAAAATACAGGGGAGTGAAGATAATTATTTCCTTCATTATTGTATATAAGATTTTATGGTGTATTGTTTGACGATGAATAATAATGTAGAATGTATAACGGTGTGAAAATAAATATATAAATACAAAAACAATAAATGATTTTGAATGAGTTATCGGTTTGTATAAATATATAGTGTGATCTATCTATATGTCTGCCTGTCTGTTTCTGTCTATCCGCCTGTCTCCGCGTCTGCCTCTATCTGTCAGTCTCTTTCTATCTTGTCTCTGCCCCTGCCTGTTTGTCCGTCTATCTGTCTGTCACTTTACCTGTGTACATTTGTGTGTAAACAGATGGACAGGAGACAGAATTTGGTTATGTAATTACAATAATAAGTTTCAGGGAGAGAAAGCATTAGAATTATGTTACATTAGAAACGTTTATAAGTGGAATTAGGGTAAAAACTATTAAAATATTTAGGTTATAAATACGATAATTAAAGATTAAAGACAATTTGGGGAGAGATTTGGTACTAGTATGGAGAATAAGATCATAAGATAGTTAATATTTACGCTGGTTCATTAGTTCGGTGACTTATACGACAAGTTAACAACCTACTGACGAATGAGTGACCAGTACTGACAAGGTGTTCTGTGTTTACTTTGACCTGGTGCCAGCACGAGCAAACAACAACGCCAGACGGATAGTTTACGTAACATCTGGAAGTGCTGTAGGTAAAAGTGAATATTGTTGTTGTAATGTTCTACACAGTGAATATTTACTGGTTTCTTAAGCTGTTGTGACGAATGCAGTGATGGTCGTACTACTACGCTGACCACTGTGCCCAATATAAATGACACTACTAATTGACCTTAATTAAACGGACTATATGGAGAGGAAGTCCTTTAGGAGTGAGAGTTAAGAGTGACAACCGAGTAAGAGGTGAGAGAGGGTATGGAGGTAGGGCGAGGTGAAAGAGGGTAGGTACTAGGGAGGAAGGGAGTGACAGTATTAGGAATAAGTATAATCTTAATTAATGGTAGTTTATGGTGGTCATGGAAGACTCAGTCAACCATGGTATACAGTCAACCATAACAGTCTACTACATTTCGGACAGTCAACCATAACAGTTAACTATGACAGTCAACCATAACAGTCTACTACATTACGGACAGGCACCCCACAGGTCGTACAGCACAGTGAGTTAACAGTCAGTGGAAGGAATCAGTTCAGTCATCGATCGTTAAACTCAGGTAAAATGTAATCAGAATCATGTCACGGGTTCGTGTCCCATCCCTATTAGATTACACAATAATAGCTACCATCAAGAGCGCCAATAATCCACGTCATTTCGCCCCAATAATTTTCACTAGTTCCCGCCAATAATTCTCTCAACAGTTCCCGCCAATAATTCCTCACCAGTTCCCACCAATAATTCACTCACCAGTTCCCACCAATAATTCACTCACCAGTTCCCGCTAATATTCCTCGCCAGTTCGCGCCAATAAGCCACCTCGCCAGTTCGCGCCAATAAGCCACCTCGCCAGTTCCCGCCAATATCGGACGCCGCCGCCGCCGACGCTGCCATCTGTCGGCCACAAACGACACTTTGATGAGTCGGAACCAATCGCCTCATCGCTCTTTGATGACGTCATGTTGGGCCGATAATTGAACGGTTATTAATATATTATTAAAAAAAATCTTGTGTTTGAATTAGTGGCTGTTATTTTTTCTCTTTCTTTATTAACTGTCTCGTGGGTTTTTATTTAGTCTTATTTATCCCATTCCCAATATTTGATTATTGTATTTAGAATAACTTAACAAATTACCCTTTTATTCGCTCTTTAAGACTTGATTTCCTAAGACTTCTTCATTAAATGACTATCTTAACTTGGGATGGGATAGTTGTTTCACTGAAGGTGTTGGTTATAATGGCGTCTATATTGAGCTTTGACTACGGTAGTTAAATTTGTTTTATATATCACATGGTGTAGTGTGTGGTGGTGTGTAGTGGTGATAGTGTGGTAGTGGTGGTGGTGTGTAGTGGTGATGGTGTGTGGTGGTGGTGGTGTGTAGTGGTGATGGTGTGTGGTAGTGGTGGTGGTGTGTAGTGGTGATGGTGTGCGGTGGTGTGTAGTGGTGATGGTGTGTGGTGGTGTGTAGTGGTAGTGGTGTGTGGTAGTGGTGGTGGTGTGTAGTGGTGATGGTGTGTGGTGGTGGTGGTGTGTAGTGGTGATGGTGTGTGGTAGTGGTGGTGGTGTGTAGTGGTGATGGTGTGCGGTGGTGTGTAGTGGTGATGGTGTGTGGTGGTGTGTAGTGGTAGTGGTGTGTGGTAGTGGTGGTGGTGTGTAGTGGTGATGGTGTGCGATTGTGGTGGTGGTGTGTAGTGGTGATGGTGTGTGGTAGTGGTGGTGGTAGTGGTGTGTGGTATGTAATGGTGGTGTATGGTAGGTAGTATTGCTGTGTGGTAGTGGTGGTGGTGTGTAGTGGTGATGGTGTGCGATTGTGGTGGTGGTGTGTAGTGGTGATGGTGTGTGGTGGTGTGTAGTGGTGATGGTGTGTGGTAGTGGTGTGTGGTAAGTAATGGTGGTGTATGGAAGGTAGTATTGCTGTGTGGTAGTGGTGGTGGTAGTGGTGTGTGGTATGTAATGGTGGTGTATGGAAGGTAGTATTGCTGTGTGGTAGTGGTGGTGGTAGTGGTGTGTGGTAAGTAATGGTGGTGTATGGAAGGTAGTATTGCTGTGTGGTAGTGGTGTGTGGTATGTAATGGTGGTGTATGGAAGGTAGTATTGCTGTGTGGTAGTGGTGGTGGTAGTGGTGTGTGGTAAGTAATGGTGGTGTATGGAAGGTAGTATTGCTGTGTGGTAGTGGTGGTGGTAGTGGTGTGTGGTATGTAATGGTGGTGTATGGTAGGTAGTATTGCTGTGTGGTAGTGGTGATAATGTAGTACTGGTTTTATGTGGTAGTGATGTGTTCTTGTGATATGTGGTAGTGGTTTTGTGTGGTAGTGTGTGGTGGTGGAGGGCTAAGGTGGAGGCGGCGCTCGACAGTGGAGGAAGATTATGGAGGAGGAGGAAGAGGTGTCGCCGCACGTGCGTAATGAGAGAGTGACTGGGCGGCCGCAGAATTTATCAGCGTAAAAGATTTAATCTGTTTTAAACATACCGCGGCTCGAGGGTCGCTTTTCACCACACATCGTTGTTCATTTGTCATCTATGACGTCACTACCCGGGTGACAAATTGGCGGCGGGTTTAGCGAGCGTCAAAAGTGGCGTCATTGTTGCTGACAAATTGTTGCCAGCTGACGCCACTCACCGTTGCCAACTGTATGACAACAATGACAATACTAGGTGTATACAGAGGCATTGTCCATCATAAATATACAACGATCATAAGACACAGATACACCCGCACGCCATTACATAACCTACAACACCTTCAGATTAATAATAAGAGAAAACGTAATTATTAAGGAAAGATGATACCACTTTAATAAAACCCTCGCTGGCATCTGCCTCTCGTGTAAACAGTGTCAAGCGGCAGAAGCTATAAGGGCGAGCGTGACCTTCACCTCACACGGTCTACATCACCCTTACGTCCCAACACTGGGCTATCGACTATGCACGACAGCTTAATGACTAGATAATCGGGTAGTTGAGAGTCCATCACCTCGTCTGAGTTAATCACCACACGTAATACGGCCGTAATGGCTATATTCTATGGATTTCTCAAGCGGGAAAAGAAAGGGGCGAGGGTACACGGGCTAGTCATTACTGATCACCTGTGTGGGAGGGAGGGGGCAAGTGAGGGAAGGAGGGAGTAAGGGAAAGAGGGAGGGAGGGAGGGAGGCAAGCAAGTGAAGGAGGGGGGGGGAGGGAGTGAGGCAGGCAAGTGAGGGAGGAGGGAGGGTAGTGAGGCAAGCAAGTGAAGGGAGGAGGGAGGGAGGGAGGCAGGCAAGTGAAGGGAGGAGGGAGGGCAGTGAGGCAGGCAAGTGAGGGAGGAGGGAGGGTCATCTGCCTGTGACGTGCGCGCTAAGAGCCGTCACGTGACACTCATTTTTTAAGATGAAAATAAATACACATCCCCGCACGTCCCCTTCCAGCACCTCCCCTCCCCTAACACACTCCCCCAGCACCCCCTCAGCACCTCCCCAGCACCTACCTCCCAGCACCGCGAAACGGAGTAACAGGGTATTCAAGATGTAATACATAACTA
Organism: Homarus gammarus; assembly: GCA_958450375.1. Lineage (NCBI taxonomy): Eukaryota > Metazoa > Arthropoda > Malacostraca > Decapoda > Nephropidae > Homarus > Homarus gammarus. The sequence goes on along the minus strand of CAUDMG010002663.1, from coordinate 69,712 downwards.
GTTAACTTTCAAGTACAAAAATAACAGCAAATTACATGACTATTACACCGAGACTTTACACTTACTTAATAAGAAGAAATTATGAAAATCTGGCCCATATGATTCGCTGCGATAATTGGGTCACCTGAAGATTAGCTCCCAGCTTAATTCACCTGAAGATTAGAAACACTAATTCTACCAGTGGGATTAGATTAAGTGAACGTTTGTAGTTAAGGTAGAGTCTCAGAGTAAATCTTAAGCCATTTTCGATACCAATTTTACGGTTTTAGCCTAAATTAAACAGTTTATTATTGGTTACATTTTACTCGGAGGAAAATTTAACGCTAGATCCTTTGTGACTATCGAGGCGACGAGGGTTGACTGTAGGGTTAGGTTAACATGAAGGTTTTATGTGTCTGATTGTAAGAATTTTAGCTTTAATGGCGCTGAGGCAAGCTAGGGCTGTAAATCAGTGTTAATGATAGCTTTGTGGTGTAGGTGTAGTGGTGGTGGTGGTGGTGATAGCTTTGTGGTGTAGGTGTAGTGGTGGTGGTGGTGGTGGTGGTGGCTTTGTGGTGTAGGTGTAGTGGTGGTGGTGGTGGTGGTGGTGGTGGTGGTGATGGCTTTGTGGTGTAGGTGTAGTAGTAGTAGTGGTGGTGGTGGTGATAGCTTTGTGGTGTAGGTGTAGTGGTGGTGGTGGTGGTGGTGATGGCTTTGTGGTGTAGTCAGCATCAGTTACCAGTGAATATAAGTTACAGTATCAGTCAACAGTCAGGAGGCAACAGTCAACAGTCAGGAGGCAACAGTCAACAGTCAGGAGGCAACAGTCAACAGTCAGGAGGCAACAGTCAACAGTCAGGAGGCAACAGTCAACGGTCAGGAGGCAGCAGTAGGGAGTGTCTGGTGAGCGTCTTAAAGAAAATCAATAGTGTGTGGTGGCTGGGTGCGTCCAGGGGGGAGGGGGGGGGAGGGGGTGACGAGGGGGTATAGGGGTGGGGTAAAGAGAAGAGAGGGGGGGAGGAGGGGGGGTAATGAGGGGACAGGTGAGGGAAGGAGGGGAGGGGCAGGAGAAACAGGGAAAGGGGGGAGAGGTGAGGGGAGGGAAGGAGGGGAGAAGTGAGAGGAAGAAAAGTTGGGTCTTGTGGTATTTCTTTGTGGTAACTTGTGTCGTTGTTGTTGTTATGGTGATGTTCCTCTTCTCGTGGTGGTTCTGATGTTAGTAGTGGTAGTTATGATAGTTGTAGTTGTGGTATTATAGCAAGGTGGTATAATAGTTGTAGTAGTGGTAGTTGTGGTAGTAGTGGTAGTTGTGGTAGTAGTGGTAGTTGTGGTAGTAGTGGTAGTAGCTGAGGCACCATCATAATACCCTCACTAACGAATCCCGTCATCACGTCACTAACATACCTGTGTAGTCAGGTGTGCATATATAAATATTCACACACCTGTTTTTATGTGCGTAAGTTGATGAGGTTTTTTGTGTGTGTAGTTTATGTGTACATAAAATTGCATATGTGTTTTTATTTGTGTGTGTGTGTGGAGATTTTGGGTGCGTATAAATACACATATACATACATACTTTATTTCCACACATGCGTACATACACACTTACGCACCAATACATGGTATCAGGACAACTGCCCCCCATTGCCAGTGAATAACTGTCACAGAACACTGAACTAACTGAAGAGAGAGGAGAAAATAATACTGAGAATTAATGCTTTATTTTCATGTTTTTTTTAGAAATAATTATATACACAACTCATAAAAAAATGTTAACACTACAAATCTGTAATTAGAAAAACATTGATAACAAATTGTGTTGCAGTGAAAACAAATTGTGGATCAGTCATATTAAATATTTAAAAATTGACTGACATAAATCACACTAAAATCACAAGCTGTGAGCTATCCCTCTTAAAGGTCCAACACATGACGGTTCTGGAAGTCTTGTACGATGGTTGCTGTTGTGACTGTTGAACCTTGATAACGTTTCCTCTTGGGTGGTGCTGGATCTCCTGCAGTAATCTGGTTGATGGTGATGTTGGTTACGTTAGGTTTGGTTTGGTTAGGTTAGCTGTACATAAGATTTATTCGGGCAATGGGGGGCAAATGCCCCATGGGGGAAGTTATCGGGAGGCAATTGTCCAGGGGGCAGTTGTCTTAGAACAACCAATACGTGTATGTACAAATATTATTCATATTACAGTAGTAGTAGTAGCAGTAGAAGCAACAGCAGCAGCAGCAGCAGCAGTAGTAGTAGTAGTAGTAGTAGTAGTAGTAGGCAACAGTTACTGAATGCCGCCGATCTGCGGCTCAACTAACCCAACACAACTATGGGTAGCTACTTATGTATTAGGATAGTTAATTTTAAGGTAATAAAATACCGGCGAAGGTGTGGCTATAGGGGGAGGCTGCTGGAGGCCACGTTAAAAAAGTAGTAGCAGTAGTAGTGGTAGTTCGGTGTCATAGTGTGATAAATGGTATAATAATCATGATAAATGTGGCACCGTATAGTGGCACCAGGTAACGACACCGTATAGTGGCACCATATAGTGGCACCGTATAGCGGCACCGTATAGTGGCACCATATAGTGGCACCATATAGTGGCACCGTATAGTGGCATCATATAGTGGCACCGTATAGTGGCACCAGGTAACGGCACCGTATAGTGGCACCATATAGTGGCACCGTATAGCGGCACCGTATAGTGGCACCATATAGTGGCACCATATAGTGGCACCGTATAGTGGCACCATATAGTGGCACCGTATAGTGGCACCATATAGTGGCACCGTATAGTGGCACCGTATAGTGGCACCATATAGTGGCACCGTATAGTGGCACCATATAGTGGCGCCGTATAGCGGCACCGTATAGTGGCACCATATAGTGGCACCATATAGTGGCCCCGTATAGTGGCACCAGGTAACGGCACTGTATAGTGGCACCATATAGTGGCACCGTATAGCGGCACCGTATAGTGGCACCATATAGTGGCACCATATAGTGGCACCGTATAGTGGCATCGTATAGTGACACCGTATAGTGGCACCGTATAGTGGCACCGTTTAGTGGCACCGTATAGCGGCACCGTTTAGTGGCACCATATAGTGGCACCGTATAGCGGCACCATATAGTGGCACACAACATTCATACTTCCCAAGCTCACCTATGCCTCCCCTACCTGGTCTTCCTCCCTAAATGCCACACAACGTAAACACCTAGAAAAAGTGCAAAAGAGGGCATGCAAGATTATTCTCTCCCCTTCCTACTCCACATATCAAGAAGCGCTCAACACATTGACCCTTTCGACTCTCACTGACCATCACCACGACCTCATCTGCAAATTTGGTAAGAAGCTTCTACACCATCCTCGACACCGGCTCCTACTACCACCTGAGATCCCTAGCCCGAGAATTGCTGTTCGACACCACAACCGCATCCAGCCCATACGTGCACGAACTGATCGCTATAAGAACAGCCCAGTCCCAACCATTGTAAAAATTATCAATAACTTGTAATAAATCAGTGTATTCACTCCCAGTAAACACTGCTCCTTACACTGTCACTATGTTGAAATGCACTGTAGTCTGAGCTTTTCCCCATCTAGTTATTATATATCTTATTTGTATCACTTATGTTACTTGTATATTATTTGTAATTTGAAACCCATTCCCCAAATATGTAACTGTATATTTTCAGCCTTCTGGCTGCCAAGCTCTTTCAATAAACCGTTAATTATTATTATTATTATTATTATAGCGGCACCGTATAGCGGCACCATATAGCGGCACCGTATGGTGGCACCATATAGTGGCATCGTATAGCGGCACCGTATAGTGGCACCATATAGTGGCGGTGTATAGTCGCACCATATAGCGGCACCATATAGCGGCACCGTATAGTGGCACCATATAGTAGCACCATATAATGGCACCATGTAGTGGCACCGTATAGTGGCACCGTATAGTGGCACTGTATAGTGACACCATATAGTGGCACCGAATAGAGTCACCGTATAGTGGCACCATGTAGTGGCACCGTATAGTGGCACCGTATAGTAGCACCGTATAGTGGCACCATATAGTGGCACCATATAATGGCACCATATAATGGCACCGTATAGTGGCACCGTATAGTGGCACCGTATAGTGGCACCGTATAGTGGCACCATATAGTGGCACTGTATAGTGGCACCATATAGTGGCACCGAATAGTCACCGTATAGTGGCACCATATAGTTGTACCGTATAGTGGCACCGTATAGTGGCACCGTATAGTGGCACCATATAGTGGCACTGTATAGTCGCACCATATAGTGGTACCGTATAGTGGCACTGTATAGTGGCACCGTATATTAGCACCATATATTGGCACTGTATAGTCGCACTATATTGTGGCACCATATAGCGGCACCGTATAGTGGCACCATATAGGTGCACCAATATAGCGGCACCTTATAGTGGCACCGTATAGTGGCTCCATATAGTGGCACCATATAATGGCACCATATAGTGGCACCGTATAGCGGCACCATATAGTGGCACTGTATAGTGGCACCATATAGTGGCACCGAATAGAGTCACCGTATAGTGGCACCATATAGTGGCACCGCATAGTGGCACTGTATAGTGGTACCGTATAGTGGCACCATATAGTGGCACCATATTGTGGCACCGTATAGTGGCTCCACATAGCTGGTAGTGTGAATAATTGAACACCAGAGCGGTGGAGTGCTGTAATGACCCCGACTCTCACTGTGTAGACTGATATTATCCTTACTGGTGTGAAGGAGGGAGGGGGAAGGGTGAGGGAGGGAGGGGGAAGGGTGAGGGAGGGAGGATAGAAGGATAAGGTCGAGGGAGAGAGAGAGGAGAAGTGAGAAAGAATTAGTGAGGCAGAGGGAGGGGGTGAGGGAGGGACGCAGCCATATGTGGATTGAACTATCACAGCCACATTTCACGTTCCTCCTTCCCTCCCTCTCTCTTGCCCTCCATCCCCCCATTCATTCTATCCCTCCCACCCTCCTTCCCTCCCTCTTTCCTTTCCTCCATCCCTCACCTCCCCCCCCCCTCTCTCTGTCTTTCCCTACTTTTCTGTCTCCCTACAGGGGGAAGGGGCAGGTACAGGGGTACAGGGGGAAGGGGCAGATACAGGGGGGAGGGGCAGATACAGGGGGGAGGGGCAGGTACAGGGGGTACAGGGGGAAGAAACAGGTACAGGGGAAAGGGGCAGGAACAGGGGTAAGGGGCAGGTACAGGGGGTGCAGGGGGATGGGGCAGGTACAGGGGGTACAGGGGGAAGAAACATGTACAGGGGGAGGGGCAGGTACAGGGGGTACAGGGGGAAGGGGCAGGTACCGGGGGAAGGAGCAGGTACAGGGAGGTACAGGGGGATGGGGTAGGTACAGGGGGTACAGGGGGAAGGAACAGGTACAGGGGGGGTACAGGAGGAAGGGGCAGGTACAGGGGGAAGGGGCAGATACAGGGGGGAGGGGCAGGTACAGGGGGAAGGGGCAGGTACAGGGGGAAGGGGCAGGTACAGGGGGAAGGGGCAGGTACAGGGAGGGTACAGGAGGAAGGGGCAGGCACAGGGTTAAGGGGCAGGTACAGGGGGAAGGGGTAGGTACAGGGAGAGTACAGGGGGAAGGGGCAGGTACAGGGGGAAGGGGCAGGTACAGGGGGAAGGGGCAGGTACAGGGGGAAGGGGCAGGTACAGGGGGAAGGGGCAGGTACAGGGAGGGTACAGGGGGAAGGGGCAGATACAGGGGGGTACAGGGGGAAGGGGCAGGCACAGGGTTAAGGGGCAGGTACAGGGAGAAGGGGCAGGTACAGGGGAAAGGGGCAGGTACAGGGGGAAGGGGCAGGTACAGGGAGGGTACAGGAGGAAGGGGCAGGCACAGGGTTAAGGGGCAGGCACAGGGAGAAGGGGCAGGTACAGGGGGAAGGGGCAGGTACAGGGGGAAGGGGCAGGTACAGGGGGAAGGGGTAGGTACAGGGAGGGTACAGGGGGAAGGGGCAGGTACAGGGGGAAGGTACAGGGAGGGTACAGGGGGAAGGGGCAGGTACAGGGGGGTACAGGGGGAAGGGGCAGGCACAGGGTTAAGGGGCAGGTACAGGGAGAAGGGGCAGGTACAGGGGGAAGGGGCAGGTACAGGGGGAAGGGGCAGGTACAGGGGGAAGGGGCAGGTACAGGGGGGTACAGGGGGAAGGGGCAGGCACAGGGTTAAGGGGCAGGTACAGGGAGAAGGGGCAGGTACAGGGGGAAGGGGCAGGTACAGGGGGAAGGGGCAGGTACAGGGTTAAGGGGCAGGTACAGGGGGAAGGGGCAGGTACAGGGTTAAGGGGCAGGTACAGGGAGGGTACAGGAGGAAGGGGCAGGTACAGGGGGAAGGGGCAGGCACAGGGGGAAGGGGCAGGTACAGGGGGAAGGGGCAGGTACAGGGTTAAGGGGCAGGTACAGGGGGAAGGGGCATGTACAGGGTTAAGGGGCAGGTACAGGGGGAAGGGGCAGGTACAGGGAGGGTACAGGGGGAAGGGGCAGGTACAGGGGGAAGGGGCAGGCACAGGGGGAAGGGGCAGGTACAGGGAGGGTACAGGGGGAAGGGGCAGGTACAGGGTTAAGGGGCAGGTACAGGGGGAAGGGGCAGGTACAGGGTTAAGGGGCAGGTACAGGGGGAAGGGGCAGGTACAGGGAGGGTACAGGAGGAAGGGGCAGGTACAGGGGGAAGGGGCAGGCACAGGGGGAAGGGGCAGGTACAGGGGGGTACAGGGGGAAGGATCAATATATCACACGCATCGACCGCGGGGACATAACCTCGTCGCCCATTGGTCGCCTGACTCCCACTCTCGACGTTGATTGGTCAAGGCACCGCTACGATTAGCCATTGTGCCGAGGTGAGTGCCACGGATCAACCAATCCCTTACGTGCTCTCCCCATCGTTCACGCCCATCGTGCCACGCCGACCAATGGCAGCGACGGAGCAGAGTGAAGGAACTTGGAGTTTGACCGATCAAATGTCAGCTCAAGGGATGGAGGCTCCGGATTGGTGGTTATGCTGACGTTACGCTGACGCCGAGAAGTCAGGAGGTTCCCAACCACGGCCGCTTCGGGTCAAACCACAAGCTCACCGCCTATACACGCCTTCCCACGCCTTATTTCTCCCCCACGCCCTTATCTTATCAAGATCTACACGCCCTCGCGCCCACGCTGCGAGTCATCCTTGGTGTGGGCGGGATCGTGGGCGGCCAAACCTACGACTTTTTGGTCTCTTGCCTGTGACGACCACCACGACTGCCGCCATCTTGTGAACCTCTTCTGACGCGGTGGTGAGTGTCCTGTGTCCCACTGTGTCCCTGCGTCCTAATGTGTGTTCCTGTGTCCCACTGTGTGTCCCTGTGCTCCTGTGTCCCACTGTGTGTCCCTGTGTCCCACTGTGTGTCCCTGTGTTCCTGTGTCCCACTGTGTGTCCCTGTGTCCCACTGTGTGTCCCTGTGTCCCTGCATCCCACTGTGTGTTCCTGTGTTCTAATGTGTCCCACTGTGTGTCCCTGTGTTCCTGTGTCCTTGTGTCTTAATGTGTGTCCCTGTGTCCTAGTGTGTTCCTGTGTCCTACTGTGTGTTCCTATGTCGTAATGTGTCCCACTGTGTCCCTGTGTTCCTGTGTCCCTGTGTCCTAGTGTGTTCCTGTGTCCTACTGTGTGTTCCTGTGTCCTACTGTGTGTTCCTGTGTCCTACAGTGTGTTCCTGTGTCCTACTGTGTGTTCCTGTGTCCTAATGTGTCCCACTGTGTGTCCCTGTGTTCTAGTGTGTCCCTGTGTTCCTGTGCCCTAATGTGTGTTTCTATGTCCTACTGTGTGTCCCTGTGTCCTAGTGTGTCCCTGTGTTCCTAGTGTGTCCCTGAGTTCCTGTGTCCTAATGTGTGTTTCTATGTCCTACTGTGTGTCCCTGTGTCCTAATGTGTCCCACTGTGTGTCCCTGTGTTCCTGTGTCCTTGTGCCCTACTGGGTGTGCCTGTGTCCGAGTGTGTCCCTGTGTTCCTGTGTCCTACTGTGTGTTCCTCTGTCCTACTGTGTGTTCCTGTGTCCTACTGTGTGTTCCTGTGTCCCATTGTGTGTCCCTGTGTTCCTGTGTCCTTGTACCCTACTGTGTGTCCCTGTGTCCTAGTGTGTCCCTGTGTTCCTGTGTCCTGCTGTGTGTTCCTGTGCCCTAATGTGTCCCTGTGTCCTAGTGTGTCCCTGTGTTCCTGTGTCCTGCTGTGTGTTCCTGTGCCCTAATGTGTCCCACTGTGTGTCCCTGTGTTCCTATGTCCTACTGTGTGTCCCTGTGTCCCTGTGTCCTAGTGTGTCCCTGTGTCCTAGTGTGTCCCTGTGTTCCTATGTCCCACTGTGTGTTCCTGTGTCCTAGTGTGTCCCTGTGTTCCTGTGTCCTACTGTTTTTCCTGTGTTCTAATGTGTCCCTGTGTTCCTGTGTCCTTGTGTCCTACTGTGTCCCTGTGTTCCTTTGTCCTACTGTGTGTTCCTGTGTCCTAATGTGTCCCTGTGTTCCCGTGTCCTTGTGTCCTACTGTGTGCCCCTGTGTCCCTATGATCCTGTGTCCTAATGTGTCATATACTGTGTCCTTGTTTCCCACTGTGTGTCCCTGTGCTCCTGTGTCCCACTGTGTGTGTTCCTGTTTCCTACTGTGTCCCACTGTGTCCATGTGCCCTAATGTGTCCCTGTGTTCCTGTGTCCTTGTTTCCCACTGTGTGTCCCTGTGTTCCTGTGTCCTTGTTTCCCACTGTGTGTGTTCCTGTGTCCTACTGTGTTCCTGTGTCCCACTGTGTGTCCCTGTGTTCCTGTGTCCCACTGTGTGTCCCTGTGTTCCTATGTCCCACTGTGTGTGTCCCTGTGTTCCTGTGTCCTACTGTGTCCTATTGTGTGTCCCTGTGTTCCTGTGTCCCACTGTGTGTCCCAATGTGTGTTCCTGTGTCCTACTGTGTCTCTGTGTCCTATTGTGTGTCCCTGTGTTCCTGTGTCCCAATGTGTGTCCCTGAGTCTTACTGAGTGTTCCTGTGTCTGGAAAATCTACGTGTCCTAATAGTCTCCCCGTGTCCTTCCTGTGTCCCTATAGTGTATACCCGTGTCTTGAAATGTGCCTCACTATCCTGAAAGATGTCCTTATGTCCTAAAATATGTTTACGTGTCCTTAAATGCCTCTACGTGTCCGTATGTCCTAGATGGAAGTCACTGTTTTATCTCAAGGTCCACCACGCATGCCCAACCGACGCTCTCCGATGTCCTAATGATCACCCGTGTCCACCCCCTGTGCCTTATAGTGTGTCCATGTGTTGTGTATCATCTGTATGTCCTAAAGTGTTCTCCCTGTAACCTAGAATACCGTGTCAGCGTGTCCCAATCCCATATCATGTCCAAATATACAGTATGTAGAAGTATATTGGAAAATCGAATTGAGTGAAAATAATAATAATAATAATAATAATAATAATAATAATAATAATAATAATAATAATAATAATAATAATAGCAGGTGTCCAGTGCACACCTGTATGAGTATCGACCAATCAGCGAGCGACATTCCCCTTCGCGGTGGATTATATCGTGTCAAAATGGCGACGGTACTGACCAGTGACTCAAGTTAGTTATATCAATACTTAATGGCGTTATTAACCTTAACATTAACCTGGGATAAAGTTAAAGATGCGGATAATTTTATGATATCGGGACATTAACCG